>CM070828.1:13089963-13274963 GCA_036326025.1 Chrosomus eos | reverse complement strand
GCCAAAGCCAACAGGAGAGCTGTCTTCATAGACAAGATATTAACTCGACCGAAGGCAAGGGTTCAAAAGGGGCCTCTGGAGTGCCCTAAGCACTAGAGTTAAGTCCCAAGAGGGTAAGGGGTGCACATTACGAGGAGGATTCAGCCTCCTGGCACCCTAAGGAATCTGATGACCAGGTCGTGCTTTCCCAATGACTTACCTTCTACTGCATCGTGATGAGCGGCTATAGCGGCAACATACACTTGAGGGTGGAGGGAGACAGCCTTCGCTCCAACCCATCCTGCAGGAAGGAAAGCACGACTCCGATCGGGCAAGTTCGGGGGTCTTCCCGGTGGGAAGAACACCAACCGACGAACAGGTTCCACTTCAACGCATAGAGGCGCCTCGTAGAGGGGGCTCTAGCGGAAGTGATGGTGTCTGCCACCCCCTGTGGTAGGCCACCTAGAACCTCCGCGTCCCGTCCAGGGACCAGCATGAAGTCTCCATCTGGACACGGGTGCCACAAGGTGCCCCGTCTCTGGGAAAGGAGGTCCTTCCTCAGAGGAATCGGCCAAGGAGGGACTGTCGCGAGGAGCATGAGTTCCACGAAATCTGGTTGGGCCAATACGGCGCAACGAGCAGGACCTGCTCCTCGTCCTCCCTGACCTTGCACAAGGTCTGTGCAAGAAGGCTCACTGGGGGAAACGCATACTTGCGAAGACCCAGGGGCCAGCTGTGCGCCAGTGCATCCATACCGAGAGAACCTTCGGTCAGAGAAAAGAAGCACCGGCAATGGGTCGTGTCCGGAGAGGCAAACAGATCTATCTGAGCGGCTCCGAAAACTCCCCATATCAGCTGGACCGCCTGGGGGTGGAGTCGCCATTCTCCCGGGAGAGGTGGCTGCCGTGAGAGCTCTTCGGCTGAACGGTAGAGCACACCAGGGATGTGAATGGCTCGAAGCGACCTCAGATGCTTCTGACTCCACAGGAGGAGATGGCGGGCGAGTCGTGACATACGACGGGAACGTAGACCACCCTGGCGGTTGATGTACGCAACGGTCGCAGTGCTGTCCGAACGGACCAGTACATGCTTGTGCAAAAGCAGCCCCTTGAGGTGAGACAAGGCTAAGCGTACTGCTTGCAACTCTAGGCAGTTGATGTGCCAATTCAGTTGAGGCCCCGTCCACAGACCTGAAACTGCATGCCCGTTGTACGTGGCCCCCCATCCGTTGGCAGAGGCATCTGTGAAAACCACAGCATGCCTAGAGACCTGGACTAAGGGCACTCCGGCCCGTAGAACGCAGGGTCTGACCAAGGACTGAAGGTTTGGCGACAGTGCGGGGTAATGTTGACCCGGATTGTGCCACTCTGCCACGCCCATCTCGGGACTCGATCGTGAAGCCAGTGCTGAAGCGGTCTCATATGAAGCAGACCGAGCGGCGTTACTGCGGCTGCGGCTGCCATATGCCCCAGGAGCCTCTGAAACTGTTTCAGTGGGACCGCTGACCTGCCTTGAAAGGACTTGAGGCAGTTGAGCACTGACTGGACGCGCTCTTCGGTGAGGCGCGCAGTCTGAGCGACCGAGTCCAACTCCATACCGAGATAAGAGATCCTCTGCATTGGGCAGAGTTTGCTCTTGTCCCAGTTGACCTGAAGACCCAAGCGGCTGAGGTGCTGGAGCACCAAGTCCCTGTGTTCGCACAACAGATCTCGCGAGTGAGCTATTATGAGCCAGTCGTTGAGATAGTTGAGAATGCGAACGTCATGTTCTCTCATGGGAACAATGGCCGCCTCCGCGACTTTCGTGAAGACACGGGGCGACAGGGCCAGGCCGAAGGGTAGGACTTGTACTGATATGCTCGACCTTCTAACGCAAACCGAAGAAAGGGTCGTGTCGAAGGAGAATCGAGACATGAAAGTACTCGTCCTACAGGTCGATTGCTGCAAACCAATCCTGGGGACGGATGCACTCGAAGATGCGTTTCTGCGTGAGCATTTTGAACGGGAGCTTGTGCAGGGCCCGATTCAAAACTCGCAGGTCCAGGATTGGCCGTAACCCCCCGCCCTTCTTGGGTACAATGAAGTAAGGGCTGTAAAACCCAGACCTCATCTCGGCTGGAGGGACCGGCTCGATCGCGTCCTTCGCCAGCAGGACGTCGATCTCTTTCCTCAGGACAGGGGCATCGACACTCCGCACCCGAGTGAAGTGGACGCCTCTGTACCTGGGAGGCCGGCGGGCAAACTGAATTGCATAGCCGAGCCGGATAGTACGGGTGAGCCAGTGGGATGGCTCGGAAGCGCTAGCCAGGCTTCGAGAGACCGTACCAACGAACCCACCCGGACCACCGGCGTACCCGCGGAGGGGCAGCAAGGCGGAAGGCAGGGACCAGACTCCGGAGGCATACTGCTGCCGAGAGAGAGGTCTGGGTGTGCGGGGCAACACCTACCTGCTTCCACCGGGGAACAGACGGCAGGGAAGGCTCGGAGGCGTTCGGCTGCGGGCTGTCCCGAGGTGAAGAAAGGAGGGGAAACGAGGAGCGAGGCCCGAGGGCGTCGAGTCCAGGTTTTCGCACCTCCTTGCCCAGCGGGACATGAGAGTGACGAGGCCGTGGCGGCATCACTGACATCTGAGAAATGGAAGAGGAGGAAAGGAGTGGCAAGGCATGGGAGCGTTGCTCACTGCAGTCCGCACCCTCGTGACCCAGAGATGGAAGAAACTGCTCTAGAAAATGAGGGTACCACTGGACTCCGGGGAGCCAGCGGCGGAACAGAATGAAAAGATTCTCCACCCCGTCCTCCTCCGGGAGAGGAGAGGTGCGTGCACCGTCTCCGAAAGAGCAATTCCCTACAATGCTGGGTCACCTGTCTCAGGGCTGCCGAGACAGGTGGCGCCGTCTTCCTGCGAAGCCAGACGTCACAGTAGAGCTAGCTGTAACAGCTTCACAGGGGACTGACACCCTTGGCGACAAACAGACTGAGGAGGAGCATGAGAGCAAACCTTGAGAAATAGGAGCATCGAGAAAGAAAACTTTGGCGATGTCTCAAACGTCTACAAGGTTAGCCCTGGGAAACTTCTGGACCACAGTGTGGACATCGTCTGACCGAGGGCCAGTGCTGTGACTAAAATCACGGTAGACACTATGCACAGCTCAACCCCGACTCAGAACTACCTTTGTGCACTGCATGTTTTTGGCCTATACTGACCATCACATGCAGGGAAGAGGTGGTCTGCCATTAGCAAACCCACCATCAAGGGTAGTGAGGAAAAACTTTCACAGATTTTGGCACCAACATGCCTCCATACTGCAAAAAGTTCTTCACACACATCCGGGCAAGCACGGGGGCGGGGCAAGGCGACACGCGTTGCACTGCGCCCCCAGAGTAGCCCGGGAAGTGTGGCTGTCATGTCTGGACCTGATAGCATGAGCGCACACACCATTACAGTGGGAACTCAGTATCAACATAACCAGAGTGTAACAGCCCTCTCTCCGATGCAGCGATCGACATCTGATCCTCCCCTGGAGCCCCGAATGAAACACTTGGTTCCTCATGAGAACCACCAGTAATTCCATCCGTAAAGCTGCCAGGCATGCAAAAAACAGTGAACGTGGCCATCAAGCTTGATGACACACGGCACGTTGAACGCTTTTTCAAGACAAACAACGCACCGACGTGGTCATGCTCTCATAAGAGAGCATAAACCACCCACGAACACAGTTTCAGCATGTTTGCGATGCGCTAGAGGAGTGAGGGGTTCCCTCACTGTAGTCCTCAGATCACCAATGCTATTAGCCAAAGTAGGCCTCTTCTGGTGCAGAAGAGGAACTAGATCGGGGAATATGCAAAGGGACTCCACCTCGTTTGAGGCACTTGAGTCTCGACCGCGCATCTAGCGCGCCGAATGACGCGCGCTGGGTTGCCGTGACAACCCGCGCTGTCAGCCGGCGGCTCGACGGCACACGGCACGCTGAACGGCTCAAGCCTTTACGAGAAAGGGGAGACGAACAACGCTTCGACGTGGTCATGCTCTGATGAGAGAACATGAACCACCCACGAACGCAGTCTCAACACGCTTAAGCCCAGGCATGTGAAACAGTGATCGTGGCCGTCAAATGAGGACAGGAAACGACCGCATCCAGAAACACACAGGTGAAACGTCATTCTGGAAAGGACGCGATCTTCACCCGTGTTGCTCTTTTACAGAAACACTCTCTTATTGTGCTGAAGCACACAGGGATCAACGCGGCAACACAGCAGGGAAACTGCAAGCCCGCTGTGTGCACTCAACCGAATACCAGCTGTGAGAACAGCTTTTTGTTTAAAGATGTAGATCGCGTGCAGTAACAGCCAGCGCCCGGGAGCTCGCGAAGATCACTGAAGCGCCGTCACGCCAACACAGAGAGGTCTCGGAAAACAGAGACTCGTTGTCTCATTCACTCAAGAGGACACAACTGGTCGGCTCCGAAGCAAAAAACATTGTGTATGCGTTTGCTTCCGCCCTTTATACCCGCACTGGCAGGCGGGTCGTGGAATGCAAATCTTGCATGCCAATATTCATTGGCTCGTTTTAGTTCACTCGAAGTCGATTGGTCTCCCTAGCGTGATCCCAATTCGTCAGGGAACTCCCCCGACGTCACGTCGGAGTTCCCAGGACGAAAGGGAACCACTGAAAACAGTGTTCTAGGTAAAATCAATGTACACTAAATGTTCACATCAAAGCTATAGCTCTGACACTGAACTTTATGTACTTTATGTGATTAAGCTGAACTAATTAAGTCCAATAATTATCAACATAAATATGGAAATGTTTAGCAAATAAATTATTTCAGAGGCAGTTTGGAGCCCCCATAAGTGTGACCACAGCCATTGAACTAGACAAGAGTCTCTGTTTTCATGTGGCATTACACTGTGATTTCAGCAAGTGCAACATGTTCCTGGATCAACATTCCAATCAACCAATCAGATTTTAGGGACAAATTTACAGTTTATGTCAAGTTCAGACTTACAGCCAGGGTTAGGTGCATCTACATTAGTGTTATTCACCTATCAATTGGGGATATCTATCATCTGATTTTGGGGATAAATTAGGGGTAGGGGTAGGTTTTAGGGATAGGGATAGGATAGGATTACATTTACGGACAGAATGTTGTTCCAGGACCAACCAAATATGTTGACCCAGGAACGCCTTTAACTTGCAAAATCAGGATGTGCTGAACTTCATGTGCCAAACTAAGATCTAGTGAACTATAAGGTCTGACCAATAATAATAATAATAATAATAATAATAATTAATAAATAAATAATAAAATATAATAATATTTATAAAAAGTGACAGTGAAACATAAAAAATTTATAAATTCATACATTTAAATAAATCATACAATTGCCCCCAATATCTATATATCTATAAGATATTTATATATCTATAAGATTTTTTCAGAATTTAAAATATGGTTATACTTTATTTTGATAGTCCACTTTAGACATTTTACTAACTACTGTATAAGTAACTTTGCAACTATATGTCAACTAACTCTCAGAGTATTAGTAGACTGTTAGATTATGGTGAATAAAGTGTCAACAGATATTAAGCCGACAGTCTACTAATAATCTAACGACTGGTAGTTGACATGTAGTTGCAAAGTTACTTGTAGTTAGTTGAATGTCTTAATTGATTTAAAGTGTTACCTAAAATATTTTACATAAAATATTTAAAGATAATTCAATTGGAAGGAAATTTGGCATACAACTGAAATGTGTACATCTTCAAAAATAATTAAATATATGTTTGAGTGTAATGTTTAAGGATTAATGCAGAATTAAGCAAGTGAATTATGGGGCTAAGAAGACATTACAGAATGTTAAAAACTAAAAAGACGTGACATTTATCTCAGGGGTTTTTAGTTTTTACCTATGTAATCTGACAACTTGACGTTTATTGGCCTGATTATGAAGCCTTCCAGAACAAGCTCCTCATATAGAGATTCTATGGTCCTAGAGGGAAGACAAAAAGAGAGGTAGAAAGAGAGTTTGGAAGAGAGAAAAACAGAAACAGAATGCAAACAAGAGAGCAAACTGATCAGTCATGCTGTGTATCTGACGCAAACTTCTATTACATCACAGCGTTCAGAGCCAGCCGTGAATTCTTGTGCTCCACATGGACGTTCGCCAGGCACCCCCTGAGCTCCAAACCCTGACACTCACTTGAGCACTTTCCAGAAGCACAATCCTTCTATTCCAGAACTCTCACAGTGCACTGGTGTTTAACGTATGATCTACATCTCCCAGTTGCAAAGAGTGCCAGGGGTCAAATATGCTCTTTTAGCAATGATTAAACTACATTATAATATTCTTGAGAAATAGACTTTGCATTTTAAACCAGTTAGTTTATTCAAACCTGTCTGCTGTGAGGTCCTTCTCTTTCTTCTTCTTTCCAGTCTTCCGCCCTTTCTTTTTTTTCTAAAGCAAAGAAAATGTGTTTTTAGTTATGGACAACAATATTTGAAAATAATTCTGATTTAAGAATGACAGGGGAAGGAAAGTATGTGTCTTAGTTAGTACCGATATTCTATTTTTCCTTTCTGGTTTTTAGATTGAAATAAGTCTTAACATGAATCAAAGTGTGATTAGATTAGTGTCAGACTGTAAAGGAAGTTTATTTTCCTTTTAACACCAAGGCATATCTACATGTCTGTTTCAGTATATTAAATCTCCCGACCCTACAATGTAACATGTTAATAACAGGTGTGTGGCATATGCGCTTGCATCCAAAATGTAGAAATTCTGAAAAACCTCTGGTGACTTGACATAAACAATCACTGTGTGGGATCAAGTGATGGTCTGCACATGTGTGTTTCCCTGATTATCTAGACTGTACTCTCAGTACAGCCGTTTTTATGCAGTCTACTGGATACATATTAAAACCTGCTGTTATTCAGGGCTTTTCCAAACCACAAATGAACCAGACTAGCAGGACTAGCAACCAGGAATTTCCATGAATATTATGTAACTAAACGTTCTAAATATTTGTTCGGAGAGTAATAGAAACCCACTTACTTCATTTTCTCAGAAACTGGGACTGAACATACTGTGATTCCCCAAAATATTTTTACGGAGAATCTTGGATCATTTTTTGGCAGGTCTGAGTATGTTAGTCAGTGAAATTAAGATCAGGAAACTTTTCTCCTGCATTTATATAACAGACAGAATGAACTCCTGCTAGCATTAGCTCAGCTTGGGCGTTGCATGTTCATTTAACAAACAAACCCTCCCTGTTGCATAATGTTCAATTTGATGTTCCCAAATTGCATGGTTTCCTAAATTCACTGAATGTGTTTTAAAATTCCAACAAAGTTCAATGTGCAAACCTACTTAGATTAATTAGCAGCTGGAATTCAGCCTTACGCCAACAGAGCTGAATGGGGTATGCGTGTGCCTGCATTTGCAGAATGATTAATGATAAAAAACCTCTTTGTGTATAATTTACACATGTCAGACAGACAGCGTCTGTGACCGATTTAGCTGTCAAAACCTCTCAGCGTAAAGCAACTCAAGCAGGGTGCCAAATATGTTGTTGAGGAATTCTAGCTCTTGTGCAGGCATGCAATGAGGCCTTTTTCTATGCTTCTTGTTTTGGAGAAGACACAATAGTGACTGATTGCAGGAAATAAAGAGATGGATTGGTCTCCTATATATTCCCATATATTTATAGGTCACAGTTAAACAGAGCCACACACATATTCACATACATACTGTACACAAACACATCTATCTTTTATATGTATATTATTCTGTCTAAATATTGCCGGCATAGTAATTTATGTCTCTACTTTGCTCATATAAATGTCTAGAATCTGCAGTTAGATGCATCAACACTCCGATAATACTGCTTCCAGGTCAGCTTTTTTTGTTTTAGAGTAAAAAAAAGTACGATAAAGTTTAAAATAATAACATTATGACACATTATGAGTTGTAATAAAGTCCCATTGTAAGATATAAAGTTGCAATTATGAGAAACAAAGCTCGAATTGCAAAATTTAAAGGTATATTGTGAAATAAAGTCAGTTATGAGAAGTAAAGTTGGAGATAAAGTTTCAATTATGAAAAACAGCAGCAATTGCAAAACAAATAGTCCCACTGTTTTTTACTCTGTGGCAACAACAGGATTTCTATAGTTCTAGAATATGGTTTGAGATAAAAATACACACATTTAACAATAGATTATTTACATGTCTATGACTCTACATACATTATGTACTTTACCATATGTCTTGGTCCTCTCGTTGTACATTACCATATATTGAGTGCGTGTGTATGTGGTTCAGGTATACTCTACGTTACCAGGACAAAATGTCCCCACAAAGATGGCAATATTCGAAATCCTTGTCCTTGTGGGAACATTTTTGGTCCCCATGAGGAAAACAGCTTATAAATCATACTAAGTGATGTTTTTTGAAAATTAAAAATGCTTTTAGTTTTCTATGATGGGTAGGTTATAGGGTAAGGGTTCAGGGATAGAATTTACAGTTTGTAAAGTATAAAATTCATTATACCCATAAAACATGGAAACTCAACATGTGTGCGTGTGTGTGTGTGTAGAGAAGGTGGGGAACAGGGGCCCTACCAAAACACAAGCTGAAGAGGGCAGGACACCTTTACTAATTCTCTGTCCAGACCACATTCCTGGTCATGAGGGCAGATCACTGTATGACCCCAGGGCCCCTCACACAAGGTGCATAAACAGAGGGCAGAGAGTATATCTCGAGATCTGGATTCATCCCGACTAAAAGACACATTACAGGGTTTTACAGGCCAGTCACCATCTATAATCTGAAGAACATCAGGGAGCACTGAGCATCTGTACACTGTCACTCATGCAGAGAATTTAAAATGTGCTTAAGTTCTTATCTCAAAGGAAGAAGTATGCATGTCTGGCATTCACCTTTTTACTACTTTTCTTGACTTTTTTCTTTTTCTTTCCCTTGTCTCTGTCCACCACCAGTTTAAGGTTCTTCAGTTCCTGCCTCATCAGCTCGTCCACCTGAGACAAATTTAAAAACAAAGATGGAGAAAGAGGAAAAAATGTGATGGAATGAGTTGAGCCACAAGGGAAGTGAAAGAGCTTAAGTGTTTTGTTTTCATAGAGTGTTATGACTTTCATAAAATGTAGTGCAGAATGAGTGTTGATTTCTTTACTCCCAATCAGGATTTGAATTCATGAGAGTCCGAGAAAAAATTATGAAGCTGAGGGCCCCACTTCGCATACTATTGGCAGGTTAAAGATGTGTTTACTAGGACCCCTTCATCACAGGCCCCTGGTTCCCCCTTTGATGACAGCTCTACTCTCACCTGAACTCTCAGCTCCTCTTCAACTTCCAATCTCTTCTCTTCTCGCACCAATTGAGCATCGAAACTTTGAAGGAAGTTCTGTTTTTCATCTCGGTAATGCCAAACCTCTGCAACGCACAACAAATCCACAGAGGATATTGATTTATGTAAAACTAAATTTCAACAACAGTGATAAAATGATCATACCACAGGGAAACCGCCATGGTTATTGACAATACATCTAAAACGACGGAACATACAGACATTCTCTGACATGTGAAAACAAACTTGAGTTGGACACAAAGAATCAAAGTATAGTCAGGAGAACATCAGTCAGCACTGTGTGTAAAAGAGGAAACAATTCTGAGAGGGGACTGGAGGGCCTCAGTCGGACCTCCTGCGTGTGGAGCGTAGAGGAAGCACAGGTGCTGTAGTCTGGGTGAGAACGCAGCATCTGATTGTACTCCGTGCTGCGCTCTCACGCGCCACATCCTGACAGGAAGTCCATTTCCACCCACTTCCTGTCCTGGCTAAAGGCAGTACGCCAGGTTGATTTGGAAACTGGAAGAGGACTGAATGGCAGGGTCTGACCTCACAATGAGTCTGAAGTTGTTTTTCCCTGTTTTGTTCATTTGCATATCAGTGAGATAAAAAAACAGCAAACTTAATCTAAACTGGCCAGAACAAACATTTGTGAAAGTGTGTTAAATATTACATTTGGCAGATGATTTTACTCAAAGCAACTAGCAGTGAATTCAAGGTTTATATTTTTATCAGTTCATGTATTTACCTAAGAATCAAATCCATGACATTGGTGCTTGCGCTATAAGTTCTTATAACAAAGCCCCTTGCGCTGGTGCAAGATGTTAATAAATCTGGCCCTATGTCTATAATAATGATGTAAATTTTGAGCAATTGGGACCGATTTGGTGGCAAATTCCATGTTTACGTCAATTGTTCTTGTATGTTTATGCCGTGTCCGTAAACACAGACAGCTACTATATACAGATCAGCTCTGATATGATCACTGGTAACATTGCGCTTCCTCAAACAAAATGCAGTGTCGGAGAACATTATGACTGCTCTGCAGTCATGCAATTTCAACCACAGGATGACGATAGAGAGGCTCCTCAAGTAAAATTAAATGAAAACTGAACTGGGTAACACTTTATTTTGATGGTTATTGAACTCATTTGAGTGTTAGTAGACTGTCTGCCTAATATCTGCTGACTCTTTATTGTGATGGTCCTCCAACAGACATTCTACTGACTATAAGTAACTTTGCAACTACATGTCAACTTATTTGAACCCTAACCCTTCCAGTCTACTAATACTAACACTCTAATGAGAGTTAATAGACATATAGGTGCAAAGTTACTTATAGTCAACAGAATGTTTTAAAGGGACCATCAAAATAAAGTAAAAAATCATAACCCTAATAAGAGTAAGTTAAGGAAAGACTGTCAAGACAGACTCTGAATGTTGGCTTCACAGTCTTTTTTGAAAGTTTCTATAATTAAAAAAAAAAAGTCACTAGACTGATTGAGTATGTTGAATCAGTGTTGGCCAGTCTTTGAGAGAGATCACTCTGATTGGCTGTTCAGCTTATTGAACCAATGAACAAAAAGTATAGTTGAACTGGTTGTGTAATAAGTGATTGTTTAATGGCAAGAAGTCATTGCGTAATGATTGTGCAAATGTGTAATATGGTGACGTAGCAAAGCTACTAATGGCATGACAACAAACGAGCCATTTCAGGCAAGTGTTTCCTGTTGGAAAAATGTACTTCCTTTGGTGTGGACCTTGTGCTTTGCAAATCTGCAGATCATTACATGCACACACATCTATATTACATACTAATGGAAAGGTAAAACAAAAAAGCATAATAGGTGCATAATTTCAAACAACACTAATAAGCAGCACTGTCAAGTTCACACAGGGGTCAAAGGGCACTGATGTTAAAGCTCACTCTGGTGGAACCTAAAAATAAGCATCAAACTTTGAAATGAGATCCCTTGCTGAGGTCAGAGGTCAAACTGCCGTCCACAAAGCCTCCTTTTCAAAGTCACATTTTCAAAACATCCCGGGGCAATACGATCCATATAATTGCCTAGTTTCTTCAGAGGGATGCATTCACATAGCCTGGCCTGTTTGTTTAAAGACAACATTCACCTAACTCTCCTGAAAACACATGACTGCTAGGGGTCAGCATTTTAAACCTACTTTATTTGGATTGAAGACCTCTGAGAATGGTCCAATCCCACACAGTGCAAGAACAACAGACACTACTGTGGATGAACAGAAAAGCAAAAACATTTATCGTGACACGGCGGCCAGTTTTGTGGGAAGGGGGTGGCCACACACATCTGCTCTGACTGAACATGGGGTATATACAGCACATTTGCCACCCACCATATGGGGATTGAGTGAAAAAACACTTTAGGGGCTGGAGGGCAGTCAGCTGTATCTACTCTGCTAGGCTCCGTAGCGGCCTGTTATCTTCACGGTATGGTCTTTTGTACCATCTGTGAAGATTTGTATGCTGGTCAGTATGCGACGATGGAGCTGCACTCATTCTGAAAGCCTGTTTTGCCTGTTTGTCCCGGTCATTCAGCTAACAGTGAGAAACAGACACTTCCTTAACACGGCTCTCTTCTGCCAAGAGACTGAAATGAAATCAATCGGTCACATCCAGCAAGTGCGGCATGACGTTGGGATGCAGGAAAGGAAGGAGGGGGGGAAAGGGAGTAAGAGGGAAGCAAGCGCCAGACAAGACCAAACAGGCAATCTCAATCTTACTACAAATGACTTCCGTGGCCTCCCTATAAGCCACTCTCAACTGCCGTGCGAATGACTTTCCCAACAGAGCTTGTCTCTCTGGGGATCATGCTGGCTATAGTCTGATTCTGGGTAAATATGGTGCTCACCTTTCCGCCTCATTACAACTAAATAAACCCACCACATGATCATATCCCAATTACAGACAGCTGATAAAACAGTGTGCTGCCGATTAACTCGCGCAGCAAAGACCCTCGACTCTAATTAGCTGTCTCACAGGCAGGATGTGGGACATGGACTTAACCATGTTGGTCTGCTGAACACATCATACAAGAGTTCAGAATTGCTGATCACATTGTTTACTGTGACAAGGCTGTTTAAGTTAGGAGAAAGAAGAACATTGTGAATTGTTTTAATTGTTTTTATTGTTTTTTAAAAGAGTACTTATTATGGAGATATCATTTGAAAGCAATGTCTTCAGTAAGTTAATTGCATGTAAATTAGCAATTAGCTGAACTGCTTTCAGTAGTACAATTTTATACATAATTTCCTAATTACTTCTATGGTCTTTGAAATATGGTTAAAGTTTAAAGTGCCAGATGTACTGACAAGCATTATGGTAAAATAAAATGTACTTTAATATATATTTTTTATTGAAACTTGTTTGAAATGTATTTAAATTTATTTGCAATAATACATTTGTAATGGTGATTTACATATATTAACTTTAAAGTAACACCAAGTAAATTTTCCTCTGCGGTCGCCCTACTGGTTGGAAACGAAATTGTTCATTGCCGCTGTCGTAAATAATTTAGCCTACCGTCGCACGCACGCTCGCTGTTTACCCAGCACTGGCTTTAGAATGAACGATGTCCACAGACAAGGTAGAGTATGTTACATGATTTCATGAAAGGATGATGTATTGCGACATCAGAAACGAAGAAAAACGAAATAATGACTATTGCAGCGCTTGACGTAAAGCAGTTGAATTTTGTAGTTCTTTTTTGTGCACGGGTTCCTACCCGAAACCCGAAGTTACATAGTGCCATTAAAAGCGATACAGACCACGTCAGGCTATGGCAGACGAGTCATTTAACTTATTTTAAGTCGATGTACCATCACAAGTTTCTTGGAAATATTATGAAGGTTGAAAAACTACTTAGTGTTACTTTAAATGTACTATCAAATAACACTACAGTTAAAACTATAATCAAGCACTATACATGCAATATGTAGCTCAACAATCAAAATAAGTTTACTTCTTTAAAGCACAACAAAAAATTATTAAAACCTAATGATTTAAAATGTTCTTTAAAACGTTCAATTTAACATTCACAAAGCGTATTTTTAAAAAGTGTACTAAATTGTACTTCAAAAACAGTAATAAAAGTGTATTCTCTATAAGTACACTTAAGTAGCCTTTTATTACAGTTTTAGTTCAAATATATACTTTTAAGATTTGAACTACAAGTGAGCATTTATTACAATTAGCTGCATTTCTTTTTTTTTTTACAAGAGGAGACAATACAATTAATAAAAAACATTTTTATAAAAACTTTTCACTTACATTTTAAAATGTCATCATTTAAAGGTACTGTATTCTATCGAGATGCTGTTGCCAGCAGTTTGGTTGATCAATATAACAGATATAACCAACACATTGTGAGATGGACATCGCTATTCACTAACCCATGTCAAATATTTAGGAGGTAAGCTCTGATCTCTGCTTTTCATTACACCTTTAAGCTTCATTCCTCAGGAATGTAACCCTTTGCTCCACAGACTGAGCAATGTGACATTTGGAGGAAAATCTTAATGAAAAAAATGAAGCAGCTTTGACTGGGCATATAATTACTTCCTGTAAGGTTACAGCTGCTAGTTGGCTGAAATATTTTCCAGTCAAAAAGGCATTTCCACATGCACACACTCACACATGTACATCACACTTTTAACATGCCATGCTCTCACTTGTAGCATATTTAAGTATTTACATAACCAGTACAAAAAATTAAGTAACTAGTAATATATGGTAAATCGGGCACAGAACAACAGCAGTTCTGAAAACGGCACTTCTATTGTATCCGAATGACATATTAAATTTTAATTTATATATTATATTTGAAATGTTTTATGCACAAAGTGTTTCATCTGCTTGCTGAAAAAAATCCTAAAATGTACTTAAATAATAACATCAACTAAATTAATAAAAGAAATAGGCCTATAAACTCAGTATACTAAGCTACCTCTATGAAAAGTTTTACTGCTGAATACAGTGCAGTATGACACCTGCAACAGTATTAATGCCAATTATATACATGCAATGCAGCTATTGTCCAGTTACTGCAGTTGCAAGTGCAGCTGTCAGTCTAACCAGTTGTTGCACTGATCTGAAGTATATCCTACTATTGAATTGAGCTTTACTTGTATTGTACTACAGGTATGCTTAAATATAGTTTATCATTGTGCAACACAGCATCATTTTACTCTACAAAAACATCATACTCTTCGTCACTGCATAGATTGTGTGAGAAAAACAGAGGCCACGGCAAAAATGGCTATTTAGTAGTCTTTTAATGGTCTTAACCTTTTTAATCACAAATCACTGGTCAGGAAATGTGCAAAATTTGCACAAACACTAGATAAAGTAGCTTATCACAGAATAGCCTTCCCCTTTGTTTTCTGTAAATGTTTAAGCCGTGTGGTAAACTTGCAGACAGCTTTTTACCGAAGTAAGAGTCAGTGCTGTCCCACTCAATGTAATGGCTTCAAAAAGTTCATGAAAAATGCCTCCCAGTTAGTTTGAGTTTAAACGTACAGTATGTAACTTTTGGCCACCAGGGGTCACTCAATCAAAATAATAGCAAAAGACGTATTCTGATGACGTCGTGAAAGAGCGTGTGCTCATGGGAGTTGTTGTCGTTGTCGAGAGAGAGAGAGAGGGAGTGCGCGCGCGAACCAGCTATACGATGTTCATTGGAACACGCGCGATCTGTCATTCCCCAGCCATCTAGCATCTCCAGCAGATAACATGTTCACTGACGAGGTAATGTGTTGCTATTTATATTATATCTCTATTCTTGTTACGTTTAGTTACGGCTATTAACTTTATGTAATGCCATTGTAATGAACACGCGCGCTCTGTCGCTCCCCACATTCCTCACTCATTCTAACTTAGTGTTTTTAAAATCACGTCTCTTCGAACGGAGAGATATATGAATTATCAGGGCTATTGAATCAATATTCCATCTAGCTAGTATTAATAGATGTTAAAAAACACGGTCACCTTTCATTAATAATTATAATTACGTTTATACTATGATATTGAAAAAGATGGTGAACTGCATATGAAGCTACTTTCTGCCGCTATATCTACAACAAATGTGAATTTACATTATACTGTACATGAGAGCTAGTCCGTCTGCGTTTTACACATGCCATCATCGTTTCACAACATATAAGTTACTGATAGATATAGTTAGCTGAATGGGTGCTTACTTGTTTATTAGAATGCAAGCGAGATCGGCATCTCTCTGTAGTTCCAGTTGTCATGAAGCTCGTGGAAATGCAACTCCAATGTTAACGCGAGTCGTGTCTCTTCTCCTGTCCCAAATCCTTCTCGAGTCATTTCTGTCACCCGTGCGTTTCCGCTTCACGGATCTTCCTCCAGCAGCAGAACGTGCAGGCAAAGCATAATCATGGTCCATTATTGATATCCAACTATTGATTCTTTATCGTCTTCTTTTATTTTAGTGACGTGCGTCCGGTGTTTACATTTGCGTTTGGCGGTTTTTCGCCGGGATCCGCACGAAGTTAGAGAAACTAGAGTCAAAGGTTATATGACGTCATAGACGGGCGACGAAACGGAAATAAAGACACGGTCCGTGTCTTCAAATTAAAATATAAATTTCTCCGGATTTGAAAGTTGGTGGGAACTTTTGGGATAATGTTAGTACACAACTAAAAGAAATATATAACATAGATACAGTTATTTTTGCTATTTTGAAAGCCGAAAAGTTCCATATTGTGCCTTTAATGTGAGAGCAAATATTCACTATAGACCTTATTCGCAAACACCGGAAGTAGCTAACCGCGGCCATATTGTTGACATAACAACTGTCCTGCCCATAGCCGCACGCAGATTTGAGTTGAGGTGAGCAGTAGCCTAATGGCTTCATCTCGTCGGTATCAAGAGAAGATAAGCTTGATTTGTGTGGACCCATATCAAATAGACCCAATAGCCTTAAGTATAGATCCGTCCTTATTGCCAGCCGTAACTTTTAACCGGATATTTATAACGTTAACGTTCATACAGTATCCGCATAACGTTAGCTAACGTTACACTTCGCAGGGCTCCTTTACGATCGTTGTAACAAAATAACACAGTATCACACAAGCACTAATTCCCTACCTAGTATCAATGAGGCATATAACGTTATCAATAGTCAAGTCACCTTTATTTATATAACAGTTAGCGCTTTTTACAATACAAATTGTTTCAAAGCAGCTTCACAGAGATAACAGGAACATGTTATAATAGTATTGTAAAATTCAAAATTAAATGTCCCCAATAACGTTACCTGTGGTAAAATGATAGGAGCAGACATTGCTGTAGGGAGTTGGCAGATTAGTCTGTTTATCCTAGCTAACTTAGCCACAAGTCTCTCCTGCGCTGGCTCAACTCCTCTGTCTCACTCCCTTCACGTTTTCTGACAGTCGGTATCGCATAAAAATTAACTCCGGGGTTCTTATTGCTGTTGTTAGAACAGCAGTGTATTACACAGCACACCATCCCGCTGTTTTAAAAAAAATACAGCGATAATACCATGGATAATACCGACGCTGCCTCGCTTGTCAATTGACTGACTGACAGTTGCCGTGGTTTCTATGTCAACAAAATGGCCGCCGCGAACATTGATGACGCAGATCGAATAAGGTCTATAGGGTTCAAATCTGGACTCTGACCAGGCCAAAACATGAGCCTGATGGTCTTGTTCTCAAGCCGCTTCTTGTTTGTCTTTGCAATTTGAGCAGGAGCATTTTGTTGAAAAATAACACCAGATCATTCCTCTTTAGATAACTGCTTTTCACTTGTGGGAAATAAGCCATTCTGCAATAGTCTCCTGTACTCCAAAGCATTAAATGACTTTTCACAGTGAAGTAGCTCAACAATACCAGCAGCAGAAAAGGCTGAAAAGGCTCCCCATAGAATGACACTTATTCCTTCATGCTTTACTGGTAGAGATGCATTTATTATTATATTTCTCACAAGATTTTCAGAAACATCGCTCTTGATCATCACCATGCAACTCGTGTTTCATTGTGATACATCACTCCACATACAACTTCTCATTTTCTGCCAAAAATTTCATTCCATCTTTGTCGGTTTTCTGAGAAATCAGTGGCTTATTTCAATAGTGCATTTGCTTAAATTATGCTAATTACCTGACCAATAATTTGAGATTAAGACAAATAAAATTCGCCCATTTTTTAATTTTTTTTTTACCCAGGAGTTTTGTCCAATCATACTGCAGTTTTACTGTAATTAATTTCTGTAAGGGAGAGATTAAGCATCAAAGACCTGCAACTGACGTGACTTGGCGTCAACGTGTCTTGTGATGAATACATGTGGAGGGTCTGAGAACAGAAAGAACTTTAGCAGATGTGAAGTGGGTGATGCGCTTTAGTGAACCTCTATGTTCTATAAAGAACGATAGCCTCATTCAGAGTTACAAGCTAAAAGCACAGCTGTGAGATAAATGTGAGATTCAGTGACTTAAAAGACCATATCAGATGTTGACTTTAAAAGACACCTCAGACCTCCCTCATGTAACAGGAAGTAAATGAGACTAGCAGGAGCGGAAGAAAAAGAAATCTAACAATATGTGGCTGACCCGAGATGATCTGTAATGGACCGAACCACAGCTAAAAAGGGGTTGCCCATAGTAATTCCCCACTGGTGTGTAATGAACAGTGCAGTCTATTGATGGAAGTTTTCTAATCACTGAACACAGGCAACAGTGTAGGATGTTGTCATAGCAATTTATCCTGGAAATGCTAGACTGACATGTTCAGAATGGGTTTTTGCAGACCTCTGGTTCACCTGCTCCCTACTGACACAAACATTCACAGACACGCACAAAAACATTCAAATGGTTCTGAAAGATCTAAGATCTAGCTCTCTAGCCTGACTTCATGGATCACTGAAACACAGAAGTGCAGTCCAGTCTTCTCATTTCCTTAAACCTCTACACAAACAGGAAGTAGTGTCTCAGTCATTAACATGGTTGTCTTGTCGAGAGGTTTCAGGGGTGACTTGATTGATTTGCTGCTCAGGCAATGTTGAGGTTGGGTCTCCTAAACACACAATCTCCTCACACATTACAGAATAAGACCCAAGTGAAGCATCAGGTCAGATAGGACATATAGCCTAATGTGTTAAAGCCATTTGTGTGAATGAAAAAAAAAAAGAATGGCCAGATTTTACATTACAACCACGATATATGGAAGTAAAATGTATAAATGCAGTGAATGGTAAAAACGTAAGATAATACATGTACTTTTAGAGCAGAACATTGTTAAAACGGTTTGTGTTTTTTTGTTGTAAAAATTTGATAAAAAAAATAGCATCCGTTATTTTCTGTCCGTGAATGTCCTGGGCTGAGTTTCCCGATAACGTTGTCTCTTAGCGCGCTACGAAGACTCTTAAGGTATAACTTAACTGAAGGTATACCATTTCTAGGTGTGTTCCCTGAACTATACCTTAGAAAGCTGCTTAAGGGTATACCTTCTTACGTGCGACGTTACCGGGTGCTGTCCGTGGCGATGGTGCTGAATCTGCTGATATCGATTACTCGAGAATCAATTATTCACTCGTGCAGAGGCTGTTTATGTGAGAAAGCGCTGTTCTTTATAAAATAAGCACTTCAGAAATAGTTGAAATTGCATTTACTAGGACTCATGGGATATTATAAAAAAAAATCCGAACTATAACAGCCTATAATAGTCTTGCCTACATATTTTAATATTGTATCATATATTGCTGCCATAATAATTAAATTTTTTTATGTGCTTTCTTCTCTTTCCCATTTTTGTTCGCTGAGGTGAGCTCGATGAAATATTGTTCTTGTAAATACTTTCAAGCATTTCAGTAATAAAAGTGTACGTCACGTAGCTAACGTGCTCGGCAGTGATCAAAAAGGATTTAAACAGTGAATTTTGAATCTCTTCTTGTAAACTCAGAGATGTGGATTCAGACCGCAATTAAATTACCACACGACCTGTTTGTCAAAAATCAGTAGGTACTAATTTGGACAGATATTTTTACGCGGGTTGGGTGAGAAAAAACACTGATATTATGGATTCGGACGGCACTAAAATATCCGACTTATCCCTGTAAATGTTTAAAATACCGTAAGAGCCCATGATAAACAATATTAGTGTCCGAATAGGACTTAACTGACAGTAGCCTATGCTTTCACTGGCCTTTAAAAGCGCTCTTTAATTAAAATAAATGTATAAAAATTTATTATATAGCCTAGGCCTATAATAATATAATTAAAATTCTAACAACAATCAGTGTAATGACAATTTTATTCTTTGCATGAAAACACTTGAATTAGCCTAATTGAACACTGTCTGTGTGTATTAAAACTTCAGAATTATTTTCATATAGACATTTAACAGTGATAAGGTAAAGCTAAGAGTGGTCCAGACCAACCTTTCGAAAGTATGACTTACAGAAGGTATACTTAACTAAGAGCGTTTCGGGAAACACGTATTAACGATAAGGTACAGCATAAGGTGTAACTTAAGAACGACGTAGCGTTAAGAAGGTTTCGGGAAACTCAGCCCTGACGCACAGATAGACGCGTGCCAGTATCGAGCTCACAGACAACGCGACAGAATCAAGTTCTCTTTCGCACTCAAACAAACAACAACATACACAATTATGCCAAACTGTCCGTTTTGTCACGTATCCTCATAAGAGCAGTCTTAAATGAACGTTAAAGAGTTGTGACGTGAGTGAGATGTAAAGCAGCAGCAGGTATAAAAGTAACAGAAGCCACTAATTCTCTGTGTCATTAAGTTAATCAAAGAACAAAAAGAGAAAATTACTCACTGCTCTTGAATAAGGAACTTTTGTAGCTTTAATAAGGATTTATCTATATTTAATTTAGAATTTATGCAGTGCAGACTGTTTAATAACTATTCAATTTCGGTTTATTTCCTACCTGTTAGACAGGAAGGGCACAGGTAAATATGCCATTTATTATGGGTTTATGTGAGGATTGTTTTAAGTTCACTTAAATTAAAAGTTGTTATATATTTTTTAAGCCTAATTAATGTTAAAAAATAACATTATTTTTACGAGAGTTCATTTTGCGGCATTGGTAAGGCACTATTATGTTTTCTCGTTGTTTTCTCACCATTCGTACATCCAGGGAATGCACACTTTAGAACCATTTTAAACACTACATCGAGACCCATCTGCGTCATCTTCTCAGTTCTCACGCTTGCGTTGTGGCGCTCTCGTGAACTCACGTCAGAGGCCCACACGGAGGAAAATGAATAGTTGAATAAAGTATTCTTATCGCTGATAAACTTGAGGTTGAGCCACTGTAGCCATTTGAACTATTTTAACGATGTTTTTACTAACTTTTCTGGACCGGCAGAATGAAATTGCCTCGAAGCCTATGAAGGTGTGAGACAGCTCTCAGATTTCATCAAAAATATCTTAATTTGTGTTCCGAAGATAAAAGCAAGTCTTACAGGGTTGGAACAACATGAGGGTGAGTAATTACTGACAGAATTATCATTTTTGGGTGAAGTAACCCTTTAACACCATGTCAATAAATGGACTAAACAGTTATGAATTTTAAAATATACAAGCATCTAAACTCGTCCAGTAAGGCCTGAAACTGTATTTTTACAGTGAATGCCTGGCCAACCAGCTCCCAATTTACCGTAAAGAACAAAGTCTGTTTTACAGTGTACATATGTTTGGAGAGAATTGGATGAACGGCTATCACTTCACAAACAAATGTAGTTAGATATACGGCCTGTGAAAACTGTCCTTGCCTTGAAACCAAGGCAACTGGGGAGTTGACAGACGACTGCTGTTGATTATAGAACGAGGAGGAGCTGCACTTCAATGTGGCGTCAGGAGACGCCGTTTTAATGAGAGGGCAAGAAAACGTATCTGTAGTCACAAAAGAAGGGGGAAGGAGAAAGACGTATAGAGAGAGAAAGAAAAGGAAAGACGCTCCATGTGGGGTGGAGAACCATCTGGACCGGTCTTGACCTGAGAACTGACATGGCCCTATCATTATTGGTTACTTAGACATATTCCAGACACATCTCATGTCACAACTGTGATGAAAGCTCCCTCGCTCATTGACCTCACACAAACACTGTTGACATTGTTGAGAATTAGTCATTTAGTCAGGGAAAAGCTGCATAAATGATCGATGACAGACACACAGACTGCACCTTTCGCCGTCATTTCCCACTTACCTTTGTACAGTTTGGCTCCCTCGACTACCGTAGGAAGGAAATTACTGGGAGTCATCTTCCATCCCTTCTCTTCTTCCTGCAAAACAGACAGTTAGTTTCAAGGTGGGTCCTTTATAAGCACAGCATCACTGTTTTCCGTAAATGAACTTCTCTGAAAGTTCTCTGAAATAATGCAAGTCAAGTTATGGATAAATCAGCCAAGACTGAGATTCCACACGTGTGATCAAAGCTCTTCCCAGGGCGATGTGCTTGCATGCTGCTCTGGTGCGGGGTCAGTCTCAGCACTGGCATTTTAATGATGTGAATACACAGCAGGGGCTGAACGCGATGCTGCGAGTATGATTTACGGCACCTCCTGTTTTCCTTTCTCTCAACTAGGGGTCGCACATTAAAAGTAAATCAACGTCCTCGCATACTCACGCGAATGTTTGGCTTGCGTGTCACAAGCACACACTCAGACCGCAGAGTGTGTCTGCTCAGGAGCAGAGCTTTTTAAAAGGAATAAGCCAAATGGAGGCTGTATATTTTATGGGCTGTCTTCCTTTAAACACATTTCTCCATTAGCAACTAATGACCCCCAAAAGAGACAGAAATCCATCTGAAAATATGAAAGGCACTTAAGTGCCTGGGAGCAGTGATTTATGATTATTCATGTGGCATTAGACAGAACTTGCAAATGGATCTAGCAGCTTATATCAAAGAACCCTGTGACCAGGTCAGGGGTAAAATGAATTCATGGCAGGTTTAATATAATTTAGCTCCAACTGAATTTGTCAAAAATTAGCAACAGCCTATACGGCCAAAAATATATATAATTTCAGATATATGTTTAAATATGTATTTATATATATTAAATTTAAAAATAAATTAAATTTTTTGGTAACACTTTACAGAAAGTTTCCATTAAGATTAGGAAAAATACTTAAACGAAGATTAATTATATTATTATTATTATTATGTTAATTACAACATTTACTAATAAATTATATAAACTGAAAGTTGCACCTGTTAATATTTTATGGATTAACTATTTATATTTTAAGCTAACATTAACTAACAATTGTATTTGTATACTTTTATTAACTAATGTTAACACATAAAATAAATACAATAACAAATGTTATGGTTATGCTATTTCATGCATTAACTAATGTTAGCATGTAGTACATTTAGCTTTTTTTAACAAAATATATATTAAATTTGAATATACTTCCTGAAATATATTTAAGCTGCACAGTTTACAGCTTATATTTGAAATATATTTTGGTCATATGATAAGCATTGGTGGTGGAATATATTAAATATTTACTAATCACAGTTTTATAAACATTATTTTCTTTGTAAACGATGTATTTGGTACTTCTTTTTTCTTTAACGAGGAGCCTTTGAGTGGCACTTGGAAATTTAAACTAGGCCTAAACTAGGCCAACATAAGAGCTTTGTCAAAAATTCCTTAATGAACTATTGAAAGGCTCAGCTTTCACACAGGATGTGAGCATTTGAAAAAGGTCAGATTGGTCTTTCGGCCTCATTGTGAGCAGATATCAGTGGTTTGGCTCTCCAATGAGGATTACAGGTGCTCTTGTGAAGGAAAGCCTGAACAAAGGCTCCATTCTAGGTCTCCGGAACGCAGCCAATCAGCGTCAGCGGGCATTTTAATCGCTTGACTGGTTCACAGTAATCACTGGTCAGCATATGACGTTCAGAGGTCAAATCACAGAACATAAAACATGAACCTAAATCACTTTGGACTTCAGCATGAAAGACTGCTGTCGGCCACGCCTTTAATACATCATTTGTCAGGTTCAAACTATTTGTTAAAATAAAATGTAGGAACACAGGAAACCAGGATGTCATAGTAGAGAAAACAGAACGCTTAACAAGAGGAAGAGTTCTGAATAGAGAGAGCAAGAGGCTATCAAGGATACAGTTAAATCGCCTTGCTGAAATCACAGATATTTCCGGAGACTGTGGATGAGTTTAACAAACTAACATCCTCACCATTCATTCCTCATCTTAATCTACCTTGAACAGAACACAGTGATATTCAGGCACATTTACAATGTGTAATTATGCATGAGAATATGAGTGTACCGAGTATGTTAAATGTCTTTCTAAGATGGAACAATGCAAGTGCTGGTGTGAAATGTCATAATTCTCTCATCTATGACTCTTTTAACTTAACAAGTGAAACTTCAGACCTTCTCACCTAAGGGAAATCTGTCAAATAAAACTCCCTAACACAGATGTTGATAGGAATGCTTGCAATCTCACTTTCATCTAACTGCAATGCAAAAAAGCCTATAGGTTAGAGGAACTCGTCTGTAATGGAGACGTTATTGCATCATAGTCTTGTTACAAGGATAAGGAAACACTAAACGAGAAAGTACAATGACAAACTAAGTGATTTTTCTTTAAAACCTGCTCTGTAATCAAATTATCCTCGCTCCATGCAGTTCAACCAATGAAGTGCCGTTCATTGTGTGTGGGCCTGACCACAGAGGTCATCGGAGTCACTAATATGTGCCACATCAGCTGATTTAATTCTGCAGACAGATACTTTAAAAAGCCTTTATTGATTTTTGTGCAACTGTGATACGGTGTAATGAAGGCATAGCCTTACCTCTGTATCTCCTTTCCCCTTTTTTCCTTTCATCTTCCCTTTTTTCTCTTTCTTCTTCTTTTTGCGGTCTTTCCCCTTTTTGTCCTTATCTTCTTTCGATTTTTTCTTCTTCTCCCTCTCTTCTTCCTTAGCAGCAAATTCAGCAGCAACCTTTAAAACATTTACTGTATGTAAACATTATTAAACAAACATTAATGGAAATAAATCTAAAAAAAGGAACAGTATTGGGGTCTGTAACAATTCTGGATGGATTTAATGGACTGGTAGGATTTATAACCTGCTCTGGTGTCTTCTGAGCAAATATGGAAGCAGAACCTCCATCTTCAGGGCTTGGAAGTCAGGAACTTCCAGTGGCATCTCTGAACACAAAACAGTGTGGATTGTGATATAATAAATATATAATATAAATATATATATATATATAATAAATATATAAATATAAACAGAGTCTTAACTCTTTAACAGAATGACCTGCAAAATGAGCAGTGCAATATTATATATATATATAAAATTACAAAAAAAAATCACCATGACATTAAAACATATCGTCAAAACAATTAAACACACACACACACACACACACACACACACACACACACACACACACACACACACACACACACACACACACACACACACACACACACACACACACACACACACACACACACACACACACACACACACACACACACACACACACACACACACACACACACACACACACACACACACACATAAAACATCCAATGTTTTTTTAGAAACAGTTGAAATATACATGTTATCATACAGAATAAAGAAACAAATATAAAACTGTCTATTGAGAGACTGAGACCTACAGAAACACCTATAACTCCTAAACGTATTTCAAATTTCCCTCCCAACTTTTTTTTCCAGAATTCCCTCCCAAAACAGAAAATATATGTGTGAGAAAAACAATTTTCTTAAAGATTTTTTAAAGATGAGGTAAGGCAGACTTCACGTCTGTGTGAGCATATAGATAAACAAAGCAGATCGCGTGAACAAAGGCAAATCAATCATATTTGAACTGTGAACTTCACACATGGGGAGGATACATTAGCCAGGTCCAGCGCTGACTCTCAGGGGAACTAGGGCAGGTTTAGAATAACAGGGTAAAAGTGTCAGTCAGGGCCCGGCCTGAGCTCTCTGCTCTAGCTAACTTAATCAGTAGCACACAACTGAAACTCACTTCCAATGTGGTAGCACATGCTGAAAGCTCTACTACTGTAATGCAGAGGGATTGTTCATCTAAATCTGCTCACTAAAAGAAAAAGAAAACCAGATTACTTCCTTTTTTTTAAATAAATAACTTATTCATAAACTTCAATGAAGGGATTGTACAATGAAACTTCATTTCTTTCTCAGCTATACCTCAGTGCAGAGAGAATTAGTGCCTGTCAACTTTTTCAGTGGGGTTCATTCTGGAAGTATTTTTTCCATTCGTTTTCTCCATTTAGATTTCATAAAAAGTCTTTATTAAGTTGTTATAAGCCATGAAACCAGACAACCAGCTACGAGGTGAATCATATCATTACAAACTTTATTTGAAGCAAAAAAAGTATCTGAAAAACAGAAAAAAAAAGACAATAAGACTTAACGGCTATAGTAAGGGAAAGAACAATCCCATGAACCACTACAAATGACAAATTAAAATGATGGCCAAATTTAAAATTATTCATTAGAGTTGTTGATTATGCCTATAGGAACAATATTTTAAGTTTATTGCAAAATATCCATATGCTAATATTTATGTATTTTAAGTCCATAGCAAGACTTGATTACATCATTTGCGGTGCTTCTTGGACGTGATTTTCTCGTCACGTCTCTCTAATTGGTGGATTTGTCTGTACAGAACCATGGGTAATGTAGTTTTTCAACACAAATTAAACTGTAAAACACGATCATTTTTAAAATAAGTTGAAATAATGAGAACGGATGGCTTCAGCAAAATTGATTCCAAACGACCTCAGAACTCAAAGGTTATCATTTAAAATCAATTTCCCTATCAAGAAAATGTATTAATATTTTACTTCTGGAACCCGACTGCTGCACTCTGTTAAGAGGGTGAAAAATTGTATAATGGCGAGACGTGTATATGTCTGGCTGGCTGCTCAAATACTCCACCTTCACTTCAACAGCACATGGAAACCACGCCAACATACTTCACCTTGCGGGTCCTGACCCGGGGTCCCATACATCCCTTATACAACAAGCAGGGACCCAGCAAGGTCACTGGAAGGGGCCAGAGAAAGGGGCCGCTAAACGGAGACAAAGCTACTGAACCCCCCCACCACCACATTGTGTTGTCCAACTGAGATGACTTATGATGTTGTCTCGGCATTAATGGGCAGCAGCATGCATTGGCAGGCCGTAAATCAGGCTGGAATGCACTAATAAGCCCAGTCTCACTCTACACCGTGCACACTTGAAAATATCACATGCAAGCATAAACAGCCCTGGGTAAAAGTGACCATCGCTTTGACTGCTTACATTCCAGCCTCTGCACAAAAGGAAGAGACGAAGGACCAGGAATGTACTTTACAATTAAGAGTGAAATAATGGGTTGAGAGAATGGAGAAAAGCAAGCAAAAGCTCTCGTGAGTTTAGAAGCAAATTAACAGATTATCTAAAGGGGAAGTCTGAGTGGTAGAAGGAAGCTTACATAGAGGTGATTAGTTCCAGAGATTCTGAGAAAGTAATTGAGGGAATGCTGAGGAACAAAAAGTCTTTATTTCAAGTGGAAAAATATTATTGAACTTTTTCCACAATTTGCCAGTTACTTATACCTCTCCAAGACAAAGAAATATCTTTAAAAAAATCAATTTTAAAACATGTGCCTATACCTGTATTCTTTTTATCCATGTTGGTTTCATATGGTTTTGAAAAACCTTAATACCATTTGCACAAAAAGTCTCAATTTAAAAAATGTCATGTGGTGTATCCATCAAGTAAAAGGTATTCTCATGATATAATTTCCTATTTTATGTTTTTTTTTTTGTGAGCATGTTTCTGCATGTTGGTTTGACCACATGACATGTCTTTGTTGGTTGATCCACATGACATGTCTTTGTTGGTTGATCCACATGACTTTGATTTTGTAGTCAATTTTATAGTCTTTTTTAAATATTAATATGCAATTAAATTAATTAAATATTATATGTTTTACTTCTAAGAAATAATAATAAAATATTAAACTACTTAACAAGGGTTTCTTTTAAAACTTTTCTAACAAAAACAGTTTTTTTCTGCAGAATTTGAATCATAATGGATTGTATGCATGAACTGAATTGTACATTTATTTCTGAATAAATAGAACAAAAAAACATTTTTTAGCTAAATGTAATCCAACTTAAACTGGGGATAATATCTGTGATTTTTGTGTATGGCTTACCGACACTCAATAAACCACTGCCTTATTTGTTCTTGTAGGCTTTCTTTAATATCTGGGCCATCCACACATTGCACTGACTCTTTGATGTTGGCAAGTGCCCTCTGGTACTCAGCCTCATGCTCCTCCTGCATGCCATGCCTCCTACTTTTCAGCTGCTGGGCATGCACTTGGGCAGGGCTGGGTGTTAGTTGCTGGGCTGGTATCTGGAGATAGGGCACCAGGAGACAAGAGATGAAAAAACTGAAAATGAAGGGTACAAAAAGTGGTTTGACCAAACATAGCAGAAATTATGTACAAAACATGATCAAAAATCATGAAAAGACTTGCTTTTCACGAAAAGTAAATTCCCAGCTAAGAAAAATATTTTCTAAGAATGCTTTGCTAACGTTACCATTAAGTTATGAAAATGTTATTTCTGAATGTTGTTTTTCTTGGTTATACGAATTTTAATGGAACATTCTATTTTATATTTTGCAGATATTTGGGGAACGTTACTTTTGAAAGTTCTCTGTATGATCTAAAACTATCCGTTCACCAAAAAAATGTAATGGTCATAATTTACTTGTTGTTCCAAATCTGAATGAATTTCTTTCTTCTGCTGAACACAAAAAAAAGTTGATGGGCCCCATTAACTTTCATTGCATTCCCCCCCATACTATGCAAGTCAATGGTGTCCATCATCTTTGGTGACCGACATTCTTCAAAATCTTCTTTTGTGCTAGAAGAAAGAAAATCATAAAGGTTTGGAACAACTTGAGGGTGTGTTAATGACAGCATTTTAATTTTTGGGTGGTCTATCCCTATAAATAATGTTAGATGAAAGTCACACTAAAACATTTCAGAAAAATGTGTTTATAGACCGGATAACTTCAACACACTGGAAGAACGTTTACCAAAAATCTGAGAACATTCCCTGTTAGCTGGATTGGCAGAGTAACCTGGTGTTTACCATTCCCAAAAATATCATCTCCTCTAGACACTCCTTTTTGACCCTCCTCCTGTCTCGATACCCCCGCCAAACCTAGAAGATGGAACGAAAAACACATGATAATAGTAGAAAATATGAAAAACTAAAGCAGAAGACACATACCAGAAATGATGCTATCAGTCACTTTAAGATCAAGAACATTCATCTGCTCTTGTGTTATCTGGTGAAAACAATCTACCGTCTTCTTGCATTTACTGTGGACTTTTAGATGAGAGGAATTCACAACAGCAACCGAAATTATAATCTGACAAACAGAATTTCCTCATTCAGTTTGTCAGTGAGAATGTGAGGATATTTATATCACCTCAACATTAAGGCAAATCAATCTCAAGTCTCAGTTTATAGTCCATAAATGCAGGCAAGGGTTTTTAATTATTTTCTATATTACTTTTAATGAATCCTCTTTTTTAGTTTGAACTACAATGATGCTAAAACAACAATAGCCAACTGAAGAGAGAGGATTATGTTTCCAGGGTTTCACAGAAATCTACTTTGCTGTGAGCTACAGAATGATTTCGGATTAGACCTTGTAAAAAAACCCTCGCAGTGTGAGAGTCTCTGTTTATCACCTCCTGTAATCACATTCAATGGCATTCAAACACAGTACAGTGCTTGTTGGATGAGCTATGGGAAAATGAATTACCCATTAGCTACAATGTTGTGACTCCTTATAGGTGTCACGGGTGGCTGAGTACAAACGCACAACGAAGGAGAATATCTAAACACAAAAAAATGTCTTTATTAAATCCAAAGGAGAATAAGGTAAACACAATCACTTTACATCAACAAGAACAAAGACCTGAACTGAACAGGGAGTATATAACAGACCAAACCAGGGAACTAATGAGTTGATTAATCAACAACAGGTGAACTGAATCCACAGACATGGAAATTAGGTGAACGTAGGCCTTGTCCACATGGACACGGGTATTTTTATAACCGTGCCTTTTTTTACGCGGTTCGGCCGTTCGTCCACACGGAAATGCAGTATCAGGTCACTGAAATCGAACATTTTTGAAAACCCCTGCCAGGGTGAGGATTTTCAGAAATGCCGGTTACAGTGTTGTCGTGTAGACAGTGAAACCGGGGTTTTGCCTTGCGACGTCAGAGTGTGCGTCGTTATCCGCTGTGTTTGACGTCAGATTTGCGCCTACCGGAACCGGTAATAACTTTTTGTTAGGCTTCTGATTGGCCAACGTGGCTTTACGGTTAAGGGTTATATCGCCGCCAGCTGGTGTGGCATGCTCTTGCCCCCTTTATAGCCTGTTTTTGCGTTTTCATGTAGACTGAGACGAGCATGTGTGGACGGGATTTTTTTTTAAAACCCAAGACGAAAAACTCCGGTTATAAAAATACCCGTGTCCGTGTGGACAAGGCCTTAGGGTGCTTTCACACTGAGCTCGTTTGCTGCGGTCCGAGCCTGAGCGCGATTGTTCCCGGTGGCCCCCGCAGCGTGGTCTGGTTTCACACTCAACTTGATTCTATCGAAACCTGGTGCGTTTGCGTGCATATTACGTCATCGCAGACGTGCACGGCAGATGATAGAAAACAGAGCGCAGGTGAATATATTGTGTTTTTTATTAATTTTGTGCTGTTATGCGCAGCTAAGTGAACAACACAGATTTACAGTGAGTGTGTGTCGCAAAAGGTGGCTTTCTGCTGCTTGCAAACCAACTTTTTTGGATTTGGAGACAGTGGATTTCCAAATTTGTTGCCCTGATTCCACGCGATATGCGCAAATACACTGCAGGCTCACACTCGCTCGTATCCAAGGTAAATCATCAACACTATCATCCCTTACATGTGTTTTATTTAACTAAATACATAATAATCAGCTAAAAAGCAAGCGCAGGTTACTTTACTTCCTGAACAAGTGCACACCCGAGTCCGTGTTGCTTTTTACATTTACACGAACCACGCCACGATTCGAGTGCACCCGAACTCAGACCACCTCCTCCAGGTAGTCTCGGGTTTGGTACCCCAGTGCGAATCCGGGTCCGCATGACAGTGTTTACATTAGCGATTTTTCCGTGCCCAAGAAGACGATAAGATATGCCAACATGGCTGGGAGTGCCAGACCAACTGCAACAATGACCAATTCAATACATTTAAAGGTGATTTTAGGTAAAATGGCTGAAGAATCATATATACAGTAATTAAAAATATTATTTAATGGATTATCACTTTCGACCAAATGGTGGCGCAGTTACAAAATCGATGTGGTCAGAGTGAGGTGAAAATGACAATCCTTAAGACCAGTGTCATTACAATATGTACATTTATTCAAAAGTTATTAGCATTTTGGGAATTTTGTTATAACTTTTTTACCACAAGGTGGCGCTGCCCCGAAACTTTTTGAGTACCGAGTTTCGTAACGATACGCTAATGCATTCATAAAGTATAGCATTTTATATCACAATACTGTATTGAAGTCAATGGAAATTTCATTTTTTTTCTATTATAGCGCCAACAAGAGGCACAATCCCACTTTTTTTTTTCATGTGTCCTCAGAGTGAGCCCATACATGTGTGTGTCAAATTTGGTGAAAACATCTAATTTAGTTTTTGAGTTATAGACATTTATATGTATGAACAGATACAAAAAATGACCCACACCTGACTTTGTTTGCATTTTCTTGTCACTTACTATTAATATTTTGACATTTGAGCTTTCAAATTCAGCCAACGACCTATGTTTCCGAACTTCCTAAGGTGGTGTTGTCTTGATCGGTCAAACGGTTTTGAAGATATTGGCAAATGCTTTTTAAGCGGTAATTTACAACTTTGCATTAACCATGAGGCAAAACCTAGCATGCTTGGTTTCGTTGGATTCGGCAAGGATTCAGGAATGTAAGGAGATGATTAATGTAAGGAGATGACCAACGTGAAAATAAGTCAAGTTATACGCATGTAAATAATTTTATTTCACCACTAAGTGGCGTAGGCTTTTTCACCACTCAGACTCTTTCATGGCATCGTGCTGATGACCAAAACGCTGTATTTTATAAATGCATTAGCATATTGTTATTTTAGTACACAATTTAAAATGGCTGACGCCCCAAATCTAACGACACCCCTTTTATGATTTTTGGACGAACCGTTAAGAAGTTATAAGCAAAAATAGCAATTTTTCGTATCTTTGGACCAGTAGGTGGCGCTGCGCCGAAACGCAGCATGTCACCTCAGGTCATGCTTGTGATGACATGTACCAATTTTTGTCTAAATACAATAAAAATTTGCGGCATGGTCTGTAGATGATCTGGTTCAATTTTCATGAAAATTGGAGCAACCATCTAGGACGAGTTCGAAAAAGTAGTTTTTTTCAGAAAATTCTAATTTTCATAACTTTCCTGCAAGCGGTTCTATGGTCTGCCATAGACTTCCAGAGAAGAAGAAGAAGAAGAAGAAGAAGAAGAAGAAGAAGAAGAAGAAGAAGAAGAAGAAGAAGAAGAAGAAGAAGAACAGGGACCCTCGTCTATGTTTTTCTGTACTATTTTACTCAGCAATGTCAGTTTCACACCTGCACTGTAAAACATTTCAGATCTCCAAAATCATATCTGCAATCTCTTTCAGGCTACATCTATGTCTGGGTTCACCTACCGAAGCGAACACTCGCTCAAAAAGACGTCAGGATACATGAGCTCAGATTTCATGATTAGGATGGCACTGAAAAATAACACCAGAAATCCTGGAATTCTTTCCTTTTCCCATCTCTCATCACTCTAATGCTAATCTCCCTCCTCCTGCCAAAGGGTCTACAAGCACATTATTCCCACAGATGAGGTGGACATATATCTTTTATGCATGGATGGGATCACATGTCATTCATAGTCCTTTGTGAGCGGACTACATGTCAAATGTGACAACTGATGAGTGTGAAAGGAGATGGCCTGACCTCTACATTTGAGTTCATACACAGGTAGGGCAGCAGACATTACCTCCCTTCCGTTTGATGCTAAAAAATCAACAATCAATGTATAAAATAAATGATATATATTTACTGATGTAATGTTATGATGTATGCATAATCTTGGGGGCCATAATATAATTTATTTTATTTCCTCGATAGCCATTTAGCTTACTCTGATGACATCGATTAGTAGTACTCGTAACTTTACCCAAAACAATAATTCTATAACAGTAACCGCATAATTTATTCATGCATCAGTGCATGCTGAGACAACATTGCTCAATATGAAATTATTTATGCGGACTTCTGTGTGTGACTAGTTGGGACAACATTTGGGAGAGTTTTATTGATTAAATATGGGTTTTATGTACAAGTAAGTCACATTTCTTAGTATTTGTGACTCAAATGCCCAGTTTCATAGACTGCCTTAAGCTTGGTCCCGGACTAAAATGCATGTTTGAGATGTCTTAACTGAAAGCAACATATGTCATTGCCATTGTTTCAAGATGCAGTAATGCATTCTAAGGCACGTTTAAAAAAAAAAATGCTACTTGATTGTTCTAATTGAACAAGGGCCTAATCCTGGGCCCAAAGGACCCATTAGCGGTAAATTATGTAGTTTCTTTTTTACAGAACTGTTTTTCTTTTGCAGAACTCAAATGATATTACAAAGAATGTTTAATATATTATTCCCATGTTCTCAAAGCCAATGGGATCCAAAACTTTCAAGCTAGAAATTGGATATAAAGCATCAAATGAATCCATTCAACCTGACTGGTAAACCCCACACTTTTCTGGTTTGTATTGCCATTTTCTATGTAGTCTGTGCATACATGCACTGATCGATTAAATTAATTTGTTTCAAGAGTAAATAAGGGCTTAAATATAATCTGTTCATCATACAAAGTGATACATCTCGCTTCAAAAACTTGGAATATATCAGTCAAAACATTAATTGCACTCTATGTTTAAGGCCTTTTGGACAAAACAGTTCTTCAAAATATTTTCTTTTGTGTTCCAGAAGAAGAAAGAAAGAAAATTTTGAAACAATATGAAACTTAGTAAATAATGACAGCATTGTCATATTATTTGTATGAACTATTCCTTTAAGTGTGTGCAGTCATTGTAATTTAAAAGAAGTAGTAACATTAGAACGTTTTCCTCATCATTCCTTTGTTTTGCCAATTGCAAACCCATCCATGCAATGCATCAGTGATTTCACTGGAATGCAAACTCACTGTTGAAAATCAAGTGATTTCCTGATACCTTCTGAATGCAGGTGGCTGCCCAGTCAGGGTCCAGTATGCTAGAGCTTGAACTCTGAAGTCTTCTTTGTTCCTCCTGCCGAATCGTCTTCATGAAGTGAGCTCTCAGTCTTCCCTGCCGTGCTCGCTCACTGACCTGTAGCAGCCACATTGCCCGCTCTATAGACATGGACTGAACTGGCACCTGCTAAATGAGAAACCAGACCCACACACATGAAGTGTATAATGCATTTGGTACAACCATTATTTGAACTTGCATTGCATGTTTTTGTATTGAGAGAATATATATGTTTACATAATGATATACTCACAGGTTTATCTTCCTGACGTCCTCCTTTAGCCAAAATATGGGCCAACATCTTCTCCCTCTCTTTCAGTGCCCTCATCTTCTCCCTCACAAAATAGCGTGGGATAGGCACCTCAAGATCCTCCTAAAAACAAATTTCAAACTATTTTCAGCCCTGAACAGAGCAGGTCATATGTAAAAGTGGCTGTGCACAAGTGACCCCATTTAGCATCCACTAAATTCAGAGGAAAAACAAGAGGCTTAGTCTTCGAAAATCCACTTTGACATTGAGCACTTAAATCTTCCCCAAGCCCAAATCTTCAAAATTCCCTCAAGGAATTTCACTCTTCTGAATCTTACAGACCAAAACAGCATTCTGTACCTGTAAGTGTATTTTATTATCTCACTCACAGGTGTCATTTTGAGGTCCTGCAATATGTCATCGAAGAAGTGAAACTCTGAGTACTCCAGCTCCACCATCTCATTCTTCAGCTCTACAAGTCGTCCCATCACCCCCTCAAGAACCTGGTGCACAACCCGTCTCTTCTGGGGGTGAACAAGCTGATCATAAACCTCCTCCAGGGCACGGAATATCTTCAGGTAGCGCAGATAGAAAGTGGCCAATGTCTGAAAAACCTGCATGCGGTCCTTTTGAGGATGGAGTTGCATTGTGGGATATTCATCCTCCAAAAGGTACTCCAAAGCTCCCTGAGCAGCATCCCACATTCGGCCATAAGAACTGGGTAAAGGGAAAAGATTATATTTAGGTAATAATGATAGCTTGGTGAGATAATAGTTCTGTAAATCTTACATTTTAACATATTTCCTTTGTTTTATTAACAGTTTATTTGGATACCATTAATGGTGCACAGCTTTCATTTTATTATTTTATTTGTTTTTATAGCTAAATGCTAAGTTATGTAGTGTTTTCTATATTTTTACATTTCCATGGCCTTCCATGACAACCTCTCTTTGAAATGCAATCAACAGAGACACGTAAATCTGAGATAGTACCTGTTAACGGGCCCCAATTACACCTGTTGAGAGCACCTGGCCTATGGGAAAGTTTTCCCGACCCTCAGGCCAAAATTAGCACCGCCAATGCCTGACTGTGCAAACTGAATGTGGGAAACCACAGAATGCACACTGAATTCACCCCAAGTCAGCATATTAAGCCACATAATGGAAGAAATCCCCTGACAAACATTATTTCTCCATTCTTCGTTTTCTAAAGTTGAATACACATGAATTCCACAGATGTCCTCTGACCTCTTTGACTCCCTTGCGTGTGGGTGCTCCCTTTGTGATTGTTGAAAGAGTTCATGGCGAGGGTGAAACCACCTTCTTTTCTTATTCTGATGGGCCCATACAGTATTGTTCCCCTCCGGGCATTAACACTGCCAAGAGCTCCTCAAATTGTAGGGATGGCAAAATCAAAGGAGGGGATGGGATAGTTAGAGTGGGAGGGGGGCAGGGGAGGAGTTGTGGGAGGATGTTAGAAGGGAGGTTGTAAAAGAACATTTACAATAAAATAGAGAGGCTCCTCTTAGAGATATCTTAAATATGGCAGACAACAAAGGCAGAAGTACTGCAATTCACTTGAAATCTGCAGTAAATAATGAATGTCTCCTGAAAGTGGTGCTTGATGAGGAAAATTACTTGATGTTATTTTTGAGGAATTTAAAATGTACTTTCGACATACAGTAGGCTACTACTAAATGAAGTGATTTGCTTTAGAAAAAGAATTGTGAAGGTTACTAAAAAAGCATACCACACCCAAAGCTGATCTCTAAATAGCTCCTATTGGGGACAAAAATACTGGTTCTCAGTAGTTTTGCTCTATGTTGTCATAGGAACTGCAATACAATGTGGACTTTCTCCTAGTAGGCGTTTGTTCCCAAACTTGCGTTTTCAAAGAACACTTTCTTGTGCACCTTCCTTTTTTTTCTTTCTCAGAAGCTTATGTATTATAATATAGGCTAAGTAAAATATTCTGCTCGTTACAGATGTAGGCGAGTAGCTTATCTGTTCACTGCGTAGGCTACATAACACATATTACAGTTTTCACACAGACATTACACGGGTTTCGTTAATAATAAACACTTGTCTATGATATTTTTTGGCATCACATCAACATTCCCGTTTCGCAGTAAAGTGCACACAAGGTAAAAGGGCAGTTATACTCACCTCTGCGACATCTTTTAATGATTCCACGCGCTACAGAGTTTAGTTTAGAACGCGCTGAAGGCTATTTGAATATCAGAGGGAAAACATTATTGCAAGCCGCTGCTTTCGAAACTAAAATAGTTAAACGAAGCGAAGGCATCCAAGCAGTAAGTCTTGATTATTCATTAGTTAACCATTTTTTGACTAGAGTTGGACAAGACTCGCGCCAGACAAGCTGCGGTTTGCGCTGAGCTTCTGACAGCTGCCATGGCAACGAGATCAAAGCCTCTTCACTGCTTCTGAGACAGAGCAGGGGGCATTTATGCAATGAGTTAAACGCAGAATACAATACTCTATCAACTTAACTATAACACATAATGCGATTCTAACACATAATGAGAGATCTAGCCGGTCATTTTCATCGTTTTCTTATCTTATCCGATAAGCATGTCAAGTCTCTGTTACTAACAAGCTTTAATTTGGCATCCCGCTATGCAAAACAACTCAACACCACCACGCTTGCGTTGCTGAGCTCATTCAATGTATGAATGCTGCTATTCGGACATTTGTTAACAAAGCTGTTTGGAAGAGTCTTTCTGACGCAGCATGTTTTGAAATAATTGTTGTCATTTTGGAAGTGAGCTATATTCCTTTGCTTGTATTCCTGGTCTATGACATATTGTTTGAATTCAATAGCCTATTAAAAGGACCGTGTGGGCAGGTGTAAACGCAGACTACAGATTTATTTATCAATAGATGCATCATTAGTCCTTGTCTCCCTACCTTCATGGTGGTCCTATCATGGATAATAGTTTTAAAAGGAGTGTTATTTCCCACCAAACAAAAATATGTTCTAAGAACGTTTTGCTAAGTTATGTTATTTCAAAAGCCTACATTTGCATGACAACAATGTACTACAGAAAAGTTTTTCTTTGGCGTTTCCCGTTCAAATCCGCGAAAACGATTAAAAGACTATATTATGCTGCCAGGCCAGTAGTTGGCGATGCCACTTTGTAAACTCTCCTATAGCCTGAAGACATAATACGCATGACATGACGTCACCGTTTTCACAAATTTGCGTTTTTGAAGTTTATACGGAAAGGATAACGATCTCGTTTTCAAAAACTTGCACTAACTTGGGTTTTGCACTTGCAAAACGTCTCAGGTTACGACTGTAACCTAGGTTCCCTGAGAACAGGGAGAACGAGACAATAGTCATCGATGCTATGGGGAACACCATAGCCTCGATGACGTATTGTTGAGTTCCCTTCGAAAGGGAACGTCTCAGGTTACGACTGTAACCTAGGTTCCCTGAGAACAGGGAACGAGACAATACGTCATCGACGCTATGGCGTTCCCCATAGCGTCGATGACGTATTGTTGAGTTCCCTTCGAAAGGGAACCCATGTTCAAAAGTTTGTTTTCAGGCCCCCAAAACGCAGTTGTCGTTTAAATGAACGAACAAAACGCACACATAGTTTTAAGTTTTTAGTTGAAAACAGTGTTGTGTAAACGGCCCCTAAATGTTCTCTGAACGTTCCATTTTATCATTTTGCAAATATTTTATGAAAGTTACTTTAGAATGTAAGGCTTAAATATGTTAGATGATTGTCCAACTAAAAACGAACAATGTATACATACTAATATTAATTTTACTCATATACATTTATTCATATAGACTATAGAGAACCATGCTAGCACGTTAGCCAAAGTTCTGAGAATCTTCCCTGTTTGCTGGAATGATCCCTTACATGCATGATGGGAAGTGAACAGCTACTTGCAGTTGATAGCAGGTTGTTAATAAAACTGTCAACAATGAGGTTGTCAAGAAATGTTGTTATATTTTTGTTTAATAGACACCCTATAAGCATTCTAATCCAAAACCAGTGTTCTTTTGTGTAAACCTTTCCTTTCCAGACACAAAAAACAGACTCTAGTGAAAACTTAATAAGATGGAAAGACCATTTTAACAATCTTTAATTTGGAACATGTCTCAGTTTACCAGCCTACGCCCCTAACTAAAACCAAATGTCTTTCAACTGCTGGATTTCTATGCATGCTTCTCACAAAAAGACCTGATGTTTTCCACCCTGCATGGTCAGAATCTTCAAACAGAGAGCATTGACCTATCAATTGTTATTGAGTCTGGTATGAAGTTGCTTTTAATGTGTAAACTGTTATGCTTGAAAGTGTATTTCCCCATTTCAGGGGTGGCTCCACAAATGATGTGTATTGTTCATACAGGTATTCCAGCTGATTTCATATGTTTACATGCATAAGCAAGCAAATTGATCCTCCGTCCAAATTATTATCGCAATCAAAAAATAATGCTGGCAAAGTCTTTACACTTTCCGTGTTGTGATTACAGTTGCATTTATCTGGCTTATCTCTTTTCCATATAGAGGAAGTTGGATCTAAGAATACAAATTATGTTTAGCAGTTGGATCAATGCACTATTAGTGTTTATGTTTCTACAATCAAATGCATCACTTCACTCCATACCTCTGAACAATATCTCATCAAAATTTCATTGATATCGTTAAGCATGCTTCATTTCAGTTTCCACTTTTCCAAGCCACGTACAATAGGCACTGGCCGTTATCCAGAAAATATAAAGCTAAACAGAGGCCAGCTGAAGATTCAGAACAGGTGAGCTTCCTCATGCCTAAATTTAGCAAACTGCTTGGAAGTCTTTGAGGGATTGCCAAGAGGATGCAAAAAGAATGGAACACAGGAAAAACAACAAAACAACATTCACCTGCAACTACTTACAGCATGGTGCAATGCTACATTTTATAAAAAAAAACTTTACCCTGAAGCAACTAAAAATCAAATGTTTAAAATTAAATTAGAAATTAAATCAATGTGATATGACTGATAGGGCACCAGTCCTTTTACCGGTAATATGATATATTAATTGTATTATAATAGCCTAATTTATAATTAGTCATTAGCTAACAAACCATAGCTAATACTTAACAGATCAGTTGGTATAGGCTACATTCCAATTTGAATATAGGCTATTGGACTATTTTAAACTCTATTATCAGATAGGAAATGATATGTTAACAATATAGGCTATTAATTGTTACAGCATTAATGATAGTTATAAAGTGTTATCTTTAATAGTGCAAAGAATGTTTATATAAAAATCTTGAGAATATTACATGAAGCACATTTCAGCCTGTGAAACTGTGGAAGTCCTCAATGAAACTTTCGCATGGATAGGCTTCTTTGATTTCTCTAAACAACTCTCGTGCGAAAACAAAACACAAAGGCGTATTTTTATATTCGAACAGTCTTTTTTTGTTTATATCGCTGTTTAAATGGGAGTGGAAATCCGATGTGTCGCACGTCCGCTATTCACATTGTTGTTGGACAGAAACTTGAAGTGATTCACTTTTCCGATAGCGTTCGGTAGGCGTTGCTCGCAGCACTATATATCAGCAAGTGCAGTCAGAGCGGAGAGGGACAATCACGCCATCCTCTCGTACGGATAACCACAAGACTTTAACTTTTGTTCAGTCATCGGAATCTCGATACCAAAGGCTACGTTTAAACGTCTAGGAGCACCAAAACAGACCACAAGGATTGTAAGTTAATTTGTACGTCTTGTTTGTGTGTGCACGTGTTTGTGTGAGAGATTGTAGTTTTTAAATGCAGCCTTTTCCATAGCCGGACCAAGATACACTTAAAACTAATGATATAATGTGTTACAATAATATCAGTTTTAAATGTCTTAAAACCTCAAGTAACTTTCTCTAATTCTACAATTAGAAAGTTAAGGTAGCCTACATAAAAATATCTCTTTTAACAAATTTACCGACCCCGAAACTCTCAGATGGTGGCGATTAGAAATGGTCCAATCCCGCGGATTTGTCACTCTAATAGGCTACCGACGTGATATCCGATTATATTTAGGATAATGTAACAAATAAATGAATGCTGTTTTAGAATAAATGAATTCAAATGCACATTTTAAGAGTACGATATGCATTGTGTCTACATGGTCAGGTAGAGGGACTCTTTTTGTTTCTCGTCTCTTTCGAGACTCTTTCGGTCTTTTTTGTTTTCTGGAGAAAGAATTAGTTCCTGTGAATCCATTCATGTAAACACTGAGGTGGTTTGTTGACTGAGGTACAGTCAGTGAAGTCGCGTATATTTTTTTTCTTTTTCTTTCTTTCTTTTTAGAATTTGGGACTAAAGGTGGTAATAATGCAGTATTTAGGTAGCCTACTTAAACTGAAACTCCCCTTCTGAAAATGTTGACTCAGGGTTCTTCTTACATTATTTTATTTAGCATTATTCTGTCTATTTATAAACAGAAACATATTCATATTTATATAAAAACACATTTCAGTCCACACACTTAACAGTACTCGTTATGTTCTGTGGGACTAATTTCTTTAAATTCCCTTGGTATAGTTTCCTTCCAGTTTCATGATCAGCATGTTTTCAAGGGATTTGTTTTACTCCTTGTATTGTTGTTACATCCCCCCCCCCCCCCCAACTCACATTCAGCACAATGAAGATTTCATGCTTTAGCCATGACTGATAATTCCCTCATTTCATGCTTGCAAAACACAGTGAAACAATACTGAGTTTCAAGGGAACTTCAAGTGAGAGAGAGAGAAGGGGAAGGAGGGGGCTGCACGGAGAGTCGCTGTGTCCGTACAGCTAAGTCTTTGTGCGGGCAAGTGTGCTTGATGCCTGGGGCCGTGAGATCAGGTGAAGGGGCCGCTGTGTTTGAGCAGTGTAAACGCAACAGTTTTACAACAATGCTGGGGGACGTGATGGTTGTGCTTGGGGCCGTCTGTAATGGACCATCACATTTTATGGCACCTGATTTTTTCAATTGCACCTGGTAAATCAGGTCAGAGTTTACGCTGCCCTCTCTGTCTCCCTAGTCTAATGATGTCAGAGTGGAAAGCTGTAAAATAAGTCTTTGTTTTGGAGGCGATTGAGGATCTTGCAGTAAGGATCACAGGATGCATTAAGAGCAGCTGTGTCTCTTCTCATATTTCTTTTAATGAAATTAAGGTCAGGCGCTAACCGTGTTCAAGGGTCAGAACCGTGGGTTGATTTGGAATGAAAATAAACAAGCCCAAACTCATTCTATGACTTGATGGTTCTTTAGCAAAACACAAGTTTATAGTGTTTATTATAGTGTTTTACGCCAAGCCAGTTGCAAACATATATTTTGATTAATTTTCTCCATGTTACCTTAATAAATGTGAAAGAGCATAACCGTGTTTAGCATTTCTGCTTCACTGCACAAATTTTTAGTTTTAAAAAGCATGCTAAGTGTGCCAGTGTTTTTTTTTTTATTCTACAAACCCTGGGGGTTGAAGATCAAAACGGTGTGATTAGAGATGTGTGTACATCTGTGTTTGAGAATGTGTAAATGGTAAAAACTTTGACACAGCGCCAGTCTGGTGGTTCTCTGTTCTCTTTAGCTTTAGCGTCAGTTCAAAGCCTGGCATCCAGTCCTCAAGCTGAGCATATCATTTTGAGAAAAGAACCTTTCACCCCTCTGTGTCGCAGAGGGAGCAGCAGCCGCCCATCCTCCCCTCTGTCTATGACTTATCTCACTTCTAACAGGCATTAGTCTCTCTCTGATGCCTTCAGGAGAGTTACACTCTGTTCTGTATCATTGTACTCACTCGTCTGGCCTGTTGGTTGTGCTGAACATTTTGTATATTATTAATGCTTCCCATTTGCCATGGATAACTACTTAGCTTTTCACTAGGTCACTGCATGACAACTGAGGTCTGCCAATAAGCTTTTGCTCAACCATCTGAGTATCGCTGCAAGGCATTTAGTCCTTATGTTCAGCAAAGCAGTACAGCACAGCCTTTGAGCACTGAATCACTTTTGCTTCTTTGTCTGATAGTATTACAGTCAATACAATGAAGTAACACTAAAACAAATTCTGAACAAAACTGCTTCACGGCTCAATGTTGTTTGCAAAACCTTTGTCCGCTAAATCAGTCTTAGAGAGCGTGGTGCAGCCAATGTGCAGAAGCGTGGACGTGCAGATGTTCATGACTGTATGTTTAAGGTCAATACATTTCTTAAATATCAGAAAAGGCTGGTTTATATTGTACAATGTCATGGTGGTGCGACTCCCATAATATTTGTGAATAAGATATCCATTTGAAATAAAAAACTTTACATTGAGAATTATATTTAGAGAGGTTTTTTGAAAATAATGAATAAGATGTGTACAATTACATGTATTCAAGGTGAAATAAAAATGTTATTACATTTTGCTAGTCATTAAATTGAAAGTTTTCCTGAATAAGCACATTTCTAAGAATTTGGGAACATATTTTAAATATCTATTTTCCTTTTATTAAATGTGGACACCCTTATTTTACTCATTGTCCCTTCCCTCTTTGATTTTGTGACCATTAATGTATTCTTAAATTAAGCACAATCCAGTAAGCCTGGGAAATAAACCCATGCACTGAATTATTTAGGGAAAAAAATCCTCTTAAACGGTACAAGGTCCTGCCCTCTGACAAGGGATCCTGGTGTGTTCGACATGTTTCAGATTATGTGTGTTTTATAAATAAACGTTCTTTGTTTTACATTTTTCTGTCCCTCTGAGTTTAATTGGTCCCGTTCATGTTTTTCTTTCTGTCTACGTGTCATAACAGTGGCTCTCTTTTTGTTTCAGGTCACAGCCGTTGTATCCCAATAGCGGCAATAACAAAGACGTGGCAAGATGAGTGTGAACGTGAATGACTTCAATGACATTTTGGATGCACTGGGCGACCTAAACTACACATCTCTTGACGACAATGTCTCCCACGTGGAAGTGTGTCACAGCACCTTCAGCCAGAAGGCGTTGCTCTACGCCCTCTCTGTTCTCTACATCTTCCTCTTCATCATCGGCCTCGCCGCCAATGCTCTGGTGGTGTGGGTGAACGTGCGATCTGAGAGGAAACGTTACGAGACTCACCTGTATATCCTCAACCTAGCCATCGCTGACCTCTGCGTAGTGGCCACTCTTCCGGTCTCCATTAGTTCTCTGCTTCAACTCGGCCACTGGCCTTTTGGTGATGCCATGTGCAAAATTACACACCTGGTCTTCAGTGTCAACCTTTTTAGCAGTATCTTTTTCCTTACATGCATGAGTGTGGACCGCTACCTGTCCGTGAAGCTTTTTGGAGACGGTCCCAGTCAGAGGAAGAAAAGGACCAGACAGCTAATCTGTGTGGGCGTTTGGCTGCTGGCACTCTTTGCCGCCCTCCCTGAAACATACTTCCTTCAGGCTGAGAAATCCAGGTATTCAGACAGCATCGTATGTAAGTCTGTTTTCCCAGCAGACACCACTAATGAGTGGACAGTGGGCATCCAAATGAGTTTCTTCATGCTCGGTTTTGCCATTCCCTTCCCTATAATTGCTGTGTTCTATGTCCTCTTGGCCGGTACCATCCAACCCTCAGCTGACCAGGAACGTCGCATCAGTCGCCGCCTCGTCTTCACATACATTGTGGTCTTTCTAGTGTGTTGGGTGCCCTACCATGGAGCTCTACTGCTTGACACGCTAGCCTTTCTCAACGTGCTGCCCTTCAACTGCACTCTGGAGAATGCTCTCTATGCAGCACTGCATCTCACCCAGTGGTTCTCCCTCCTTCACTGCTGCTTGAACCCCATCATCTACAACTTCATCAACAAGAACTACCGCTACGACCTCATGAAAGCCTTCATCTTCAAGTACTCTACCAAAACTGGCCTCGCTAGACTCATCGATGCCTCGCATGTGTCTGAGACTGAATACTCCGCCGTGGAGAACCAGGGACCATTATGAACATTCCACGATGGTGTTGATCAACACCAGCTCTGCAAAGCTCAGAGATAAACAGGGAACAGTCATGTACCAGTCTCATACTTTGAGTTCTTGAGGCATAGCAAAATTTGAGGTTTTGTAAAATAGTGGAACAACTTTGTACACATACAGTTTGCTTAATCTTTATAAACAGATTCATTTTTATGCTTTTTGTACATTATTATGACAGTTATAGATGTATTGAGAAAGCACTTGTATTGATTTGATTTGTAAGCGTACTAGCCTTGTAAGTCTAGCTAAGCTTTTGTGTCAGTGGAAAAGGTCCCTCCCTGTCCTGGAGCCACAGAGAGACTCAAATAATCCGTTCTCCAATTATCAATGGCTTTCGTACATCTGCCGGAAAGACTAAAGATCACATTTTCATACACAATGTGTAATGTACAGTTATGACTGGTAAAATGGAGGGGGATGTTGAAAACCCAAACATTTGAGTGGAGAGAAGCAAGTCCAAATCAAGATTAGATGTAGCTATTGTCAACTGATGTTATGCTGTGGGAAATGATACACTTTTTTTGATAAGTTGTACATTTCAAGAACAATGCTAGCTGAATTTGTACATGTTTTGTAAATAAAATTATATTTATGTACTCAGTGTGTATGTTCAGTGTTTTGGAATATTGTCTGACATAAAAATATGCCGTTGAAATAAAAGATATATAAATCTTTTGGAATTCTCTTGAATATTTTTGTTTTGTTTGATTACAAATCACTCACTATTTAAGCATTAGCTTAATAATTATTTTATGTCTTGTATCTTTTGAGAAAATGTGTTACTTGTATGCAAGATCATTAACATTTTACAACAGGGTTTATTTACATTATTCAATATCATGAACTAATAATAAACTTGTTTTCAACATTTGTAAATTTAGGTTGATGTTAGCTTGATGTTTGTTCATAATACATCAACTAATGTAAATTTTTACAAATTTAAATGTTATAGATGTATTAGTAAAACATTTCTTACTGATTTTGAAGATTAATGAACATTAGTTAATATATTATGAACAAACATCAAATTAACCAATATTAGGATCATGGCTTATTTCATAATACATAGCGCATTAATTAATTTTAATGAATTAAAATGAAACCTTACAAGAAAGTCTTATCAAATCATAATATTTGGTGTAGTTGTATGAATTTCTAAAGTAAAGCATATGCATTTATCATTTTTTATTTAATTTAGAACTACATTCAGACCTACACATGATCAAAGTAAAGATGTTGAGTATTTACAGCTGACCATATGGCTTATATTGGCATGATGAGCAGACATTACTCATTGAGCCTGTGGCCATGGTTCATATGGGTATGGTTGCGTATGCGTTCATATGTGCGAGTGTGTGTACTTAAATCTCCAGGGGGGTCCGGCCCGTTCTGTATCTTCAGTGAGTTCAGCTCAGAGAGAAGGGAAGTTTGTTTAATCCATACCAACTGTTTCAGGAGCCCATTTTCTCTGCTTCGCCTTTGTAGTCCTGAAGAAGTTCCAGGTGTTTGTTTCAAATATACCCTGTGTAGTTCCCTGTGACTGGGTTTCTAGACAGTGCAAATTAGAAAAGGCATTATTACTCTTCCCTTGGTCCTCAGAAAATGACAAGGCTTATTCTCTCCTGTAAAACAAATTATATGAAGCACCAATATAATTTCACAAAAACTTTAATGTTTTGGAAGAAGAGTAACATACCTTGGGAATCCCCAAAATAAACAATGAATGATAACCTGACATGTTTATGCACTCAGGTCTGTGATTTGAGCAGTATAGCTTAATAAATGTAATGAAAAGAAGAAAGGTTCTTGGTGCAGACACATTTTTTCCGGTTTAGACTTATTTCAGAATCCCACGTATCTCAATTGGAGGTTTAACTGTTATCACAAAATGATCTTATAGATTTCTAGTGAGTTTATTCACATCCTTATGGAAGACAGCTGTATTTAAACCCAATTGTGATTTCAACATCTGTAAGGATGGATCACGAGAGTGAAGACAGTAGTTTGACCGCAGGTGCTGGTATGTGACACTATACAATAAAATTAATAACCTTTCATGGCATCTTCATTTCTGTTAGACTTTGAAGAAATATATATTTGCTGTGAGGAAAAGCAGGTTTTCTCTTGTTGTCAGTGCTACAAAAATGTTTTAATGGCATGTTAAATTAGTATGACATTAATCTCATAATGCTATGAATTCTTCAAATTTTAAGTTTATTCTAAAAATAAAATCAATAATTCTTTATTCCTAAAATCTTTATGATATTATAATTTTAATGACACACTATGCCTTTAGGCTATCCAGACTAACATTTATCAATTGCTTTAAAGTTAGGTAAGATAAGGATTCTGTTCTCAAATTTTGTAGTCAAACTCAGTCAAACTGTGCTGTCTATGGACTTCAGTAGACTTCAACACCTCTCCAAAGGTCAGACTAATTGAGAATGTGTATGTTTTTCTGTCAATACTGTGATTTATCACATGGGATATTCCCTGAGCTCCTCTTAATCAGAGAAAGGTGGCAATGGTAACACTGTGCCAAAGAGAATGGCACAAGTGAGACAGAAAGAGAGAGAGAGTGATACAGAGAGCCCTGAGAATCAGACAATAGAGTCGCTTTCGGTGGATCAGTTTACAGGTAGAGAGAAAGTGAAGACTGAAAGGTCATTAGCACTCTAAGGTCATTAATAAGCCCTGCTGGGAACCACCCTGTGAGAGAAGCTAATGGGCCATTCAACCACTACACTGTGTTTGGCCTGTAACGCTGCACTAACTCTCGCTTCAATCCTATTGTTTGGTAATGAGACCACAAGTTCAATTTCAAATGGTTTGTGTGCGGGTCGAGCTCTTTCTGATTGGGCCAAGATGCTGAACCAATCAAAGTTGAGAGACAGGGGGAGATGATTCATCTGGAAGTATGCGAGTAAAAGCGGATATGGAGGTCCACATTTTTCAGTCCTTGCTGAAAAGAGAAGGGTTGTTTTGGCAGAAGAACAATGATGGGAAGAAATTCATTACAATGAATTATTTTTCTCTGGGCATCAGATACACTTACAGCAACATACAATAAAGGAGATGACGCACAAGTTCTTTTCCTTGGTTATTTATACAAAATTTGCATGCAACCACAGTATCAGTTACTATGTAGTTTCACTCTGTTTAGGCACTTTAAATGAGGAACAAGGAATAATGAACTTTGTAGACTGAGGAGTAAAAAGAAAATGGGATAAAGAGAAATCGAATATGAGACATGAAAAAAGAGCGAGGCACTATTCCCCCCTAGGGTTTTTAAGCAGTGGATGTGGAAACAAATGAGAGTCATTTCTCTCCCCCAACAGTTTTAACCTTTGATACAATAATAACTCTCCGCTACATTGATGGATTTTACCAGTAGAAAAATGTTAAGATCTTGAAAATGAACATTAAAGAAAAGATGCAGTAACATTATTGCTCAGCAAGGTTTTTCGGGCAAAATTCAGTCATTCCAACAAGAATCTGTGCAATGGTGAGTTTTGTGTGAGGACAAAAAAGTTTGTGTACATGTAGATTGCCCACATTTTCAAGTTGGACAAGTGAATTTACCATGCTGACCAACAGAAAGCTGCTTGTTTTGAAAGTGCCCACGGTGTGTGCTGTGTTTCATACGTCGCTATGCTATTGACAATAGACAATGGACCTTTTTTGTCTGTGAAATGTCACTGAAATTTGTGACCACACCTTAAAGAGGACCTATTATGCCCTTGATTTTGTTTTGGGGGTATACTAGAATAGGATTTCATGCTTGAATTTTAACATTATTGCATCACCTCTTTACCTAGTCTGTCTGTAACTCTTTGTTTAGTTTCAGTCTCAATGAAGTCCCTCCTACTGAAAAGCACAATGTCCTCTGATTGATCGGCTGGACCAGTTTGTTGTGATTGGTCAACCGCTTTGAGTGTGTTTTAGAAATGTTACGCTTCTTACCATAATCTCAAGTTTCAACACTACTAATGTAACTCAACCAGGCCTCGTCCCCTTTTTTTCTATGCTTTGTGTGGGAATTATTTGAATGAGGAATATTGTAACATTTACGTTCCCGGAAGAAAACTCAAGACTGCAATCGAGGGTTTTCAGAGAGATCAGGAACAGTGCTTACTGATATAGAGAATAACTCCATTTGGAGTGGACTTTATACTTTGTAACTTTGCAGACCCTTTTCATGCTCAAACTGCAATATTACATGCTAAAGAAAGTTTACAGTAATATAAATAAGCATAATAGGACCTCTTTATGAAATGTAAAATGTAAAAAATTCCTGACTTCTGGATGTTGACATTAGAATTCTTTCACACTTTGAACGATTTGCACCAACACGCTTGGCCATGATTCTGACATACTGTCTTATATGCAAAGATGATCTCATTTTTGAAAACAGAATACAAATGTGACACAGCAGCTGAACAGCAACACATAACATGATCAGACATTAATTTATGGCTCATTTATGTCACAATTCTGCACTTAACTATTTCCTGTGAATTACTCAGCATTCACAATGCCAATGAATATAAGCAGCAGGCTTTGAGCACTGAGACTGTTTTCTGAGTATGTGCCTAGATGTATAAAAGGAAAGCGGGGGCTGCTCATGTCGCTGACAGACGTGTGGGCGGAGTCTGAGTTTGAGTGAAGGGCTGGGGCACTGCTGTTGTTGTGTGGAGAAAAAGAGTTCACAGGAGACCCGTAAGCATGTGGCTTGAGCCTTTGGCAGAAATAAAACATGGCTGAATTTTAGCATTAGGAAAAGGACTTGCTCTGGCCTCCAAGACACGGTGCATTTGTATTCTGAAAGCTCAAGACATAGTCAGAGCTTTTTTCTGTCTCCGCATGGTTTAAATGCAGCCACGGATTTCATTCATATTGAAATTATCCTATAGTGTGTGATACAATGGACAGTAAACCCACCGTCACACACCCAAACAGCCACTCACAACCAAGGATGTGGACAACTAAAATCATAAATGTATACTATATTTGTGAACTTGAGGGGAACTGAGTTCATTTTTCCTTGAAAAATGACTTTGAGACAAGCTGGTTAAATTTTTTTTAAAAAGTGGCTCAGAAAAAATTGCTCAGTGAAAAGCTCTCATCATTTGTTTGCAGATGCCACCTAGTTTGATATTTTGTATCTCATGCAATGAAATTCAGACTTAAATGTCCCAAAGTGTCTATACGGGGGTCACTGTATGAGAGTGGTTGGCATTATAATGCATTAGTTAATGCATAATTAACTCCATCTAATAATGAACCAAACTTTTAAAGCATTGTTATTGTTATTACATGTTTTAAGATTTTAAGAATTATACGTGAACATGAGTTAATGTATTATCAATTAACTTTAATGAGCAATTTATAACTAATCATTAACGTAGATTGCTGTCTATTGTTAATTCATCAGTCATGTTAATTCAAATTTAACATGAGAAGGTTTTTCTGATGAATATCATGTATTAGAACTTCTCATGATACCCCCACACTTTTTCCTTTCTTTTTCCACTCTTCTTAATACAATCATACATTACGTCAGAGAGAGGATTCACTGGTAATGCTGAAAAGCTCACGTATTAACTTGGAACCACTCACCGCCCAAACTTTACACACATCCTCATCTGTAAATAACACTCTGGCCAACTGTCAAACCCTCCAATTTCTGCTTTCACAAGCATCACTGTTATTTCAGGAGACAGGTTTAAAGTTCATATGATACTTATACTATTGTGTCCTTCCTGGTTTTTACTCACTAACTGAACACTCAGTATCTTAGGGCAAACTGTTTTAAGACAGACAGAAAAAATAGGTGAAAGTTTCATACTTAATGACGCATGTAACACATTTAGTTTCTTACATCCTCTTACAACGCTCTCTCTTGTTCAGTGTCACACAGCATTAAGGAAACATTACACCGCCAAATCTCCTTTAAGGCCAGTTAAACTGGCTTATTCAGGTTCAACGGTTCTTCATTGGCATGCCACCTTTTTTAAAATCTTCTAGCCTTTATTTTAAGAGGGGGGATGGGGGCTTTTGTCTCGATTCCACTTTGTTATCTGGGATTGTTTGTGTCCCATCAGGTTTAGCTGCAGCTCAGGCTGGCTTATCAGCATTTGGCTATGGCGAGACTCATGTTTAGAGTAGTGGGCAATTGTGATTCCATTGTGGCTGTCCAGCCTCTGCCAAGTGTGCAGGATTGTATGCAAAGCCAATGAGAATCGCCCTATAATGCTTCGCTAATTCGCTGGCACAGTGAGAGGCAGCGTGATAAGGGGAAAGAGAGAGAAACAGTGTGAAAAGTGTGGGCACATTCAATTCAAAACAGCATGGCATGTGAATGAAGAATAGGGTTTTGACCTTGACCTGTGCTAATGCAGTGACTGCTTAGCAAAACTTGACAAAAGTCCACAGGGCAGGGCCACAAAAACGCTAAAGGCCCTGATATAATCACGGCAAAGTTCTTTTTCATTCTTCATTTATCGGTAAAAAAGAAGTTACAAGAAATACCTTTGAAGTGGTAAACTGTTAGCGAACATCCCGACATCCCCACGCTGCTGGAAGCGGTGCTTATGTGAATATGTAAATATACGTGCTGTGCACTTTCCTCTCAATAGCTAAATTATCACACACACAATGAAAATTAAAGTGGTGAGAAAACAGTAGTAGTAGTGTCAGTGTCACTTCCAATTATAATTACAATTTTACTGTAAAGCAGCTCTTCAGTGCGTTCATGTCTGACCTCCACGGACGTACTGGACAGAAGATGGAATGAACTGGAGAACATTTTCACGTCAAAGAAAGTGGAGCTTCAGAGTACACCTACCTATTACATAAATGCCATGGACCAATGGTATTTCAAAAGTGTTTACCAGACTATTCTGGAAAGTTTGCTTTGGCAAGCTGTTTCGAACAAACTCCAAACGAAGTTCGTTTTGGCCTGATTTTGTTCTAAATAACGTCACACCCGTTCATGCTACGATTTTGCTTGAAGTACAGTATAAGGGGTTAATGCTAATCATTTATAAACAATTAGTATTCTAAAATGTTAAAATAAACTATTTGTTTGTGTGATCTATTTACAAGACAATAAATTAACATTCTATTCCATTTCCACATCTAACACTGTGGCTAGACACATACTAACCTTAAAAGGATTGTTAAAATTCTGTCATCATTTACTCATTCTCATGTTGTTCCAACCCTGTAAGCATTTCTTTCTTCTGCTGAAAACAAGATAATATATTTAGAAAAATATAGGTATAACCAAACAGTTGATGGGCCCATTGACTTCCAGTATGGAAAAAAAAATACTATGGAAGTCAATGGGCCCCATCAACTGTTTTCTGTTTTCTTTATTATCTACATCTACATCTTATCTACATTCTTCAGTGAAGGTGAGTAAATGATGGCAGAATTTTCATTTTTGGGTGAACTATCCCTTTAAACCTGCTAGCTTACCATAACATTATTGCTATGCTAATAAATGCATTTACTGATGGACTGTTGAACCTGGTAATGAGTGACCTTGTACTAGAGACAGAACCTGCAGACTGATTCTCTAAGGAGACTACACCTCAGATCAGGTGTAAGAAATCTGTTGCCCCGAGCAATCTGTGGACATTCAACACCAAATCCCAGCACCTGGACATCTCATTCTCTCTCTTTCCTCCATTCTCAATCTTGGTTTCTATTTTTCTTCCTGTTCTTCTCATGTTTAAGATCTGCCTACAGCTATGAAAAGCCACAATATCCCATCCATGACATTCTGAGGCCCTGTTTCATTTTAGAAGACAATCGTTGACCTTTGAGATCCCACATAAAGCTTCTGAACTTACCATTTCATATTAATTTGGGTAAATGTGTAAGCTAGATTTATGCCTATTTTTTCACATCTTCATGGACACCACAATGATTTCCCTCGTGTGGTAATATTTTTCCTTGTAATTATGTATGGTTTGCAAAAATGGGAACTGCTGCGTCTGTGTAAATAAGAGAAGCAAAGTGTTTGCGCGTTGTGCACACGCTACATTATGGCCAAGCATGCGCCCTTAAAGTAGCATCTGAATAACGCGCCACTGACTTTAGGTTTTTCCTGGTCAGTGGTGGAATTATTTTCTGAAACTGCAAAATAGCACAAGTGAACGTTTGCACCGGAACACACCTCCTCTTTTCGCTGAACCGCCCCCTGGAGCGCAAGTTCATTGCCTAATTTAGCGACGAGCGTCTGTGGAGGGAAAAGTCCGCTGTGCGTTGTGTGCAAAATAGGAATGATACATGCATCGGTGTAAAAAAGTCAATTGCGCTGCAGTGCAACATACTGTAGGGCCAAAAAGTGTTAAACTGCAAACATGACAGATGTGAAAGTATGACGATTAAGTAGAGCGGTTTAGATAAAGAGGTTTGAGTGATTAATCAGTATCTAATCTGAAGAAAATAAATTTATTCGATCTTATCCAAATTATATGTAATCTGGAACAGCATTTTGAACTTTTGTAAAGATGGGTTTGGTCATTAACTTTTAAATGCATCATTATGCAAATTGAAAACACATGAAGAGAGTCTCCGCATGGAAAGCCCACGATTGCCAGATCAACATGCTATTATATTTCTCTACGAAACAGGAGGAAATTAAATAAAATTTGATGTGGAGGATTTTAACTGTGACATGGCAGTTTAAATGGTGACATGATTTCTATTGCATTGGGTTACCAGCACCAAGTCCAAGCCTATTAATTTCCATTCCCAGTGTAATAACAAATTTAGCATTTTAATCAACAGTACATTTTTTGTTAACCTTTTACCACGTCTTGGAGTATCACAATAATATTGTATCGTGAGTTCAGTATCGTGATATGTATCAAATCGTGACATGAGGGTATCGTTACACCCCTATGACGAAGTATAGCCTACAGTTTGTCCCAAAGCTTGCCTTCTATTCTGCTACACACTGAAAGTATGTACTTTTTCTTTACAAAAACAGTAGGGCATAGTATAAGTAGGCGAATTGGGACACAGTGAGAGTTAAAAATCTAACAAACACTAAACAAAACAAAAAATAATCTCTTAAATTAAAACTATAATAATCAATTTATTATCAAGATTTGTTGTGGTCTTGAATGTGCTCCACTAGGCTTGTAATGGAGTAGTAACACTAGATCTAAAAGGAAACAGTCAATCACACCAATGGTATAAAGGTATAAGTGAAAAGTGTGCTTGCATAAAATGCATTCCCACAAGAATTCAGTAGAACAACATTTGGTTAAACTGCATTCTGGGGTAATTCAAACAACTCTAGCCAGTTGGCACAATCTTGAAAGCTATTATTGCTTGAAAGTATGTAAGTCAGCTAAGTTCATTCAAAGCAACTGAAATAGAAATATATTATTAAAAGAACTAAATGCCAAAGCACAAACACATGCCATGTGATATATGTTTTTCTTTATCATTGTTTTTACAGTATTGGCTGACACATTCAGAGTAATGATGATTTACGTGATTGATGTGTTCCTTAAAACTCTACAGGAAAACGTATCCCTCACTTTCCACAAAAAGCTTAAATGAAAAGGGTGTTCTTTTAAAAGATGAATGAATGCAAGACCTTCAGTGGTTGTACAGACCTCACCTGAGTGCTGAGAGACGGGTGGACTAACCTGGGAGGTCTGTGGTCAGGCCCAGGCTGGGTTTACTAAAGGCAGGTGTTGGATTAGTGAGGCAGGGAGCCCACACATTCCTGCGCAAGAGACGCTGAGGGTCAACTTAAGACATGCTCCACAGCACACAAACGGCCCATCTCCATCCTACACACTGAGACCCAGACTAAACGACTCGTGGCACTGGGGTGAGAGCACATACACGTGCTCTCACACACACACAACACACACACACACACACACACACACACACACACACACACACACACACACACACACACACACACACACACACACACACACACACACCACACACACACACACACACACACACACACACACACACACACACACACACACACACACACACCACACCACACACACACCACACAAAACACCACACACACACACACACACACACACACACACACACACACACACACACACACACACACACACACCCACACACACACAACACACACAACACACACTGCACGCACGCACACACTTCGAGAGACAGAGCAGGGCAGAAAAAGAAACTGAGGGAGAAGACACGGTATTTCTTTTTGCTGTCTGTTTTATTTGCTCAAAGAAGTACAAATAAATAGTTGTGTCAAAGCACATTCCATGAGTTTGCATTTGTCAGTCAAGCTGACACGGAGACCAAGTAAGTCTTTGTACTACCACAAAATAAGACTGAAAATAATCAGATGTAATACGAATGATAATGTGCATTGATTTTTGTTTTGTTTTGTGTTCTTATTGCCTCCTTGGCACATAAATTGTGAGCATCAGTGTTATTTTAGTAGTATTTGCAATTCTAGCAATTAGTATTTATTTTTGTTAAAAATACTTATTGCTTAGTTGCTTTTCCTAAGCTGATGAAACTTATTTGTGATTCTTATGTATCTCTCATTTTAGTATCAACAGCGTCTCAGATGTTTTTCCCAAAATTCCTCAAATAATGAGACAAATGAGACCTGAGAAATATCTGAGAGAAACTGAGTCAAAATTGAGAATGCGGATGGAAGAAACATATCATCTCTTTATTGTCTTGCTGTAATCTATTTTAAGGTTCCATAATATTTTATTGCTCAGAGGTTGCATTTTCTAAGCTCAAGTCAAGTCAAGTCACCTTTATTTATATAGCGCTTTTTACAATAAAAATTGTTTCAAAGCAGCTTTACAGAGATAACAGGAAAGCAATGTTGTAATAGTATTGTTAAATTAAAAATTAAATGTTAAATGTCCCCAACTAAGCAAGCCAAAAGCCAATGGTGACAAAGGCGAAGAGCGGCGAAAAAGGCAACAGTGGCAAGGAACCAAAATTCCATCAGGTGACAGAATGGAGAAAAAAACCTTGGGGGAACCCAGGCTCAGTCGGGGGGCCAGTCCTCCTTTGTCCAACGAACGAACAGTGTATGATTATGAGTTAGGCAGCATAATGTCAGGAGTTAGATGTGATCAGAACTTTCACGATATTTATCCAGTTCATCTGGTTGGAGGTTGGGTCATCCCGCCGGTAAGGAGATGAGTGTGGTGAGGTGTCCATGGGCCTTCACAGCCCTGATAATGCGTGTCGTCGCATGTGATGGTCCTTCATCAGATCTGGATATGGCCTGGATCCGGCGGTTTGCGGTAAACCTCGGCATAAACAGAGAGACTAATATTAGCGTAGACGCCATCCTTCTTATGATGTACAAAGTACATCAGGAATTATGGGAAGTGTTCCCGGTTCCGGCTGATCTAATCTATGCAGCCTAACATTGAATTATAGAAATCTATAATGTGTTATGTGTATGCTAAGCCAAAGCGATGTGTTTTTAGTCTAGATTTAAAAGACTCAAGAGACTAAGTTGAGATTCTGAAATATTTCTTATTTTAATATCAACAGTGTATCAGATACTTCTTCTAAAATGAAGAGAAGTACAAGAAAAGAAAGGAGAAATCAGCGCAGTCTCATCCCAAGAAGTCATATACTGACATCTTGGGACGTCTTTTGACCATACGTCAATATCCGCCTTTTTAGGGTACCCTTAAACGTCGGTTAGCTGACGTTATCGGATCCTAACTCTACCCCAGACCTAAACCTACCCTTAAACCTACCCCGTCACCTATTGACGTTAAAGGTAAAGCGTCAGTTGTATGACGTCCCAGGATCGTCATTTACCGACGTTTAGGGGTACCCTAAAAAGGCGGATATTGACGTATGGTCAAAAGACGTCCCAAGACATCAATATATGACTTCTTGGATGAGACTGTGTTAGAGAAATACAAGTTGACAAAACTGAGACCTGAGAAAGAGTCCAAAATGAGAATGGGCTGTGAGAAACATGGGAGGTCTCTTTATTGTCTTGCTGTAATCTCTTTAAAGACTACAATTCAGAGGTTGGTCTTTCATTTATTCTTTCTTTCTTTAAAAAAAAAATACAAATCAAAATCAAAAATGAAACTTCTATCTCAAATGTTTCTAGTAGACAGAAGTTACATTAACATCAAATGGAGACATTTGCTTGAGTCTCCTGCTTCTCACACTTGTTTCCTGAGACAAAAACATATCTAACACTTTCACAATGGTCTCCTTTAAAGTTTTATAAGAGACACCACACACTGTGCACAGATTTTTCTCCTAAATACTCATAATATGTGATTTCACATTTGCCACCTCTAAAGTTTCAGAATAGACTTCAACAACATAACATACAGTGCTTAGATTGTTCTTCTGAAGACTCAAGCAAAGTCTCTAGCAAAGTCTCTAGCAAAAGCATATTAAGATACTTCCAGCTCAATTTGTTTGTTTTGAATTTGAATGGTTGCGTGTGGAGTGAGGGATTGGCTGGCGGCATCATCGTGCCGGTGCTTCTCTTTTAAGCTCAGTTTCCTCAGGCTCGGCTGTGCGGTGGAAGAACACATCTATCAGGGTAGGAAGGAGTGCAGTGGGAGGCGAAATGAGGTTCTCTCTTGCTCTTACCATGATGGATAAGGAAGAGTTTTAAAAGGAATCCACAATCCTGACATCACCTTCATCACTATTATTATTAAACAAGTTTATTATGGCTGAGGAGTTTTGCACTGAGACATCTGTTTCATAAGGTCTTTTAATAGTTGCAAAGTTCAGTCTGAGATTAAACAAGGGTATGTATACCGGTCAAAAATTTGGAATAATTCAGATTATTTAATGTTTTTGAAAAAAGTCTCTTATGCTCACCAATGCTTCATTTATTTAACCAAAACTACAGTAAAAAAACAATATTGTGAAATATTATTACAATTTAAAAGAAGTGTTTTCTATTTGAATATATTTTATGCATTTTATGAATATATTTAGGATAAATGTATTTTTTTATTTTATTTGATCCTTAAGAAATCATTCTAATATGCTTATTTGGTGCTCAGTTATTATCAATACTTATTGGTGCTCAATTATAATTATCAATGTTAAATACTGCTGCCTAATTATTTTGTGGTGACAGTGAACTTTTTTCAGGATTTTTTGATGAATAGAAAGTTCAATGAACAGCATTGATTTAAAAAATATAAATCTTTTGTAACATTATATGTCTTTAATGTAAATTTTGATCAATTAAAGCATATTTGCTAAATAAAAGTATTAATGAAAAAATCTTAAACGTTTGAATGGTAGAGTATTACAGTTTACATAAAAATATTAAGCGGCGAAAAATGGTTTTGAACATTGATAATAAGTAATGTTTCTTAAGGACCAAATCAGCATATTAGAATGATTTCTGAAGGATAATGTGACACTGATGCTGAAAATGTAGCTTTGCCATCACAGGAATAAATTGCATTTTAAAATACATTAAAATAAAACAAAAAACATTACTTTAAAATTGTGTTGATCAAATAAATACAGACTTGGTGAGCATAAGATCTTTCAAACACCTAAAAAATCTATTCTAAACTTGTTGGAAAGCAACATATTTGAAGAGTGTCTGTAGATAAGAATGTCAGTAAGAATGTCAACATTTGCAATCCTAAATAAAGTTGCATTGAAAAGGTCTGAATTGAGACCCAGACACTCCACAAATGCTATTATCTGAAAATCCTTCTCTATATAGTTACTTCTCAATAGAATTATCATATTTCACCCTGCAGTCAGATGTGTGGTATGCTTGACACTGTTACTAAGGGAAACTGGTTAAATAGACAGAACGGCCTACACCCTACAGGGCATTTTATAGTTGGCCTGTAATATAAGAGCAAATGGAGCCTTTGAGGAGAAGGCAATGAGACTTGTTTATTCAGTGGAGTCTTTTCAGGAGGCCACAGATGGCCATAAAGCAAGAAAGAAGAGAGAAGTGCTCTCATCACCTGCTGCAGTGTTATTTTGTGTGTGAGTGAGTGTGAAGGAGAGAGAAAGAAAGACAGATATGAAGAGAGAAGAGAGAGAGAGAGGAGAGAGAGAGAGAGAGAGAGGAGAGAGAGAGAGAGAGAGAGAGAGAGAGAGAGAGAGAGAGAGAGAGAGAGAGAGAGAGAGAGAGAGAGAGAGAGAGAGCGGTTCTACTCTGAATATATACAGTTATTGATGGCTATTAAACATGACACAAGCTGACAGAAAAGCTAAGAGAGAATAATTAGAGAAAATAAATGAAAGACGTGCAGGAGACAGAAAATGAGAATGAAAAGGAAGCAAATGAGAACTGAAATTAAGAGAGAACGAGAAAAACAAAGAAATATGTCGATCAAAACAGCTTGTAAATTGAGAAAATTGGGGAGACGCAGAGAGAGAAATTAAGAGAAAGAGAGAGAGAGAGCAGGACAACTGAAATGTGTGACAGAAGAAGTGATGTATGGGGGTCTGAAACACGTCACTCCACACTCCTCTTGTTCGGGGAAGCTCAATACATCAGGATTTAACCCCAGGCCTCCCCCTTTTGTGGGCTGCTGTCAAACGAGATAAATATGCAAACATGATATGAGCCCACTGATACTGTCACCGCCTAACAAATAAGTCTTTCACCAACCCGGCTGCATGTTGACAGAGCACCGCTGAGATGTTCACAATTCCTGCGGAATCAGACAGGGGTCTGGGGATACGACAAAAGCCTTCTTTTAATCAAGGATCATTTGTGCCCTCTATAACAGTGCCAGACAAGAATTATCTGGAAAATAATAATCCAGCACAATCAGAATGCATGATTAAGACATCTCAGTGATTTTTTTATTATTCATTGAATTTTATTATTTTAAAGGGCTTTAGACGATACCAGACGATGAATAAGGGTCTTATCTAGCGAAACGATCGCTCATTTCACAAATAAATAAAAAGTTTAAGTTTTATAAGCACAAATGCTCGCCTTGTTCTGTTCTGTGATGACTCTGTTCTGTGAGTCCTTTTTATTTTTTTTTCAATTTTTTTAACTGTATATATATATTTTTTTATTGACATAAGAACAATCAGATAACAACGTTCTGTGAGACCTTTTCAACGTAATTGCGTATTACGTGACGTCACGAATGCGCATCACAGAACAGAGCAAGTCGAGCATTTGTGCTTATAAAACTTTTACTTTTTAATTTATTTTTGAAATGACCGATCGTTTCGCTAGATAAGACCCTTATTCATCGTCTGGTATCGTTTAAAGCCCTTTGAAGCTGCACTAAAACTGTCATTTGGACCTTGAACAGTTTGGATCCCATTGAAGTCCATTATATGGAGAAAAATCCTGGAATGTTTTCATCAAAAACCTTAATTTCTTTTCGACTGAAGAAAGAAAGACATGGACATCTTGGATTACATGGGGGTGAGTAAATTATCAGCAAAAGTTTTTTCAAAAGTGAACTAATCCTTTAACTTTAACTTTAACCCTGAAACAGTAGTAAATACATTATTTTTGGACTGTGCTTTTTTCTGGCCGGAAACAAAGACAGACTAGCAGGATTTCTCCCTTCTTTTCTCCACACCAAATGTAAGAATCCACTTAATCATTCTCAAATGAGTGAGCAATACTTCACTAAATCTCTTCAGTGGTGAAGCCCTGCCAAAACATCTAACGCTTGATTAGCTCTTTTCCTTACTTCTCCCTTACCCCACAGCACAAATTCATTACTTATGTTCACAATCTAAATATATCACTCCATCTCTGCTGTTAGATGGAGCTGGATTAGATTTGATTATAATAGCCGACCATGCCCCTCTTTTGGCAGCAGTTTGCGGTCCATTGAGAGGGAGATCAAAGGTGCCTGGTAGCCAGAGCCAAAAAAGTGCCAGATAGTGAGGAGAGGGAGGCCCCATGCTTAATCTCATACACTGAGGGAAAGCGACCTGCATTCGCTTTTCCTCTGAACCTTCCATACATGTTCGCCTGGGGTTTGCCACAGGGAGATTGCTGGGCATTGTGTTCTGACTGCTGAGAAACAGAGAGCTCCTTCACCACTCTTCTGCAAGTCATCACAATCCACTCTGACTTTCTCTCATGTCTTCTAAATGCTGGAAAATGAACTGTGAGGCACCCGGCCTCTGCTTCCACTTGAATGCTATGAAAGAGACTAGAACAAGATCAAAAGTCTGAACCTCGGTCATTCCCACTGCTGTAACCACAATGAATTTACAGCTGTCTCTTTACCACACAATCCTTTTGAAGGACAGGTACTCTCAAGAGGCTCTCGAACATGTGGGCGAAGTGGTTGTTTCATGACATATGACTTAAACCATGAAAACACCATGACTCATTGGAACAGGCTCAAATGTGATGAACTGAGACATGACATGTTAACATAAGGGAAAATCATTAAAGTGCAAAATCTTCTGGATCAAATGGCTGGGATTCTGACGATGACATGTTGATATGAATTAAATATTTTCCACTGCATGAACGACTTCCTTGAATTGTGTTACAGTTATACAATTAACTCCCCACAGAACCTTGACCCAGGGCAACCTAAAGCAATTTAACATATAGTCGGCCAAAAGACGTGCACTAGGCAAACAGGGATATATAAAACATTTAAAGAAATTCAAGACTGTGTTTTGATTGCAATGGAACTGCAGACCACAAGATATATTGACCTTGGCAATCTCTCTAGATATTTATGGAGTTAGTTGCTCTTTAAGATTAAAATGCACATACAGTTTCTTGGTCTAAACGATTTCATTAAAAAAAAAAAAAAAATCGAGTGAACAAAAAGTTCTGACATGGGATGGGTGTAACACGTAAAGTTAAGATGTAAATGTAAAAGTAAAAATGAAAGTCAGGCAAGCACCAATCCAGATAATAATAATAATCTAGACATGCTATTTGGGTCTTACATGGTGAAGTCATACATTCATTCAGTCTAGTTATAAATAGAGCCAATGTGGGCAATTAGTTTTGCCATTACAAAATCAATCAACTAATTCATTCACTTTTAAGTAGAAACCAGAAACCATAATTCCTTACATATTGTAATACTGTATTATTTGCCACTTCAAGTGGTTTTGTCTTCTTATGGCTAGACATTATATAATGACATCAAAATGCACATGTTAAATAGATGTTGATCATTTCTTGTTTAAAACATCCAGAAAAAAATAAAATAAAATAAAAAACTCATTCTATATTGAACTGCATGAAATAATCCAATTGTCATTTAAGTATATATATATATACTTTTATTTTTTTTGGTAATTCAGATATACTGAACTGATAAGCACATATTAAATAAATACTAATATTTTGTAGTATTTTTATATTGTAGTATTTTATTTAAGACACTTACGGCTTCACGTCCTCAAGTGACAAAACATTTTGTGTGGACAACTTGTGTAACTTGTAAAATATGTTTTCTTTTCTGCATAATGTCCCTTATACTGTATATGAAAGCTAAAACATATGTTATAACTTCGGTGGGAAATTGGTGCTGATGTAATAAGTGTTTTCCCATTTTAATATCTTTAATTTAATTTCTAATCTTATCTGCAAAAGACTGTTTTCTGTACTGGTCTGGGAACAGAAAGATCGTGGATCAAATTACAGTTGTAGCAGAGATTGGTGCTACCCTAATAACTACATTCCTCAATGACAAATTCAATGAATTTATCTCTCAAGTTCATTATTTAGGTCCAAAGTTCAAGTCAACCAGGAAAGTGCTTCCGTCAGCTCTGAATCTACGAAAGAAAGAATTGTAGAATATCTTACAGTTCAATTAATGTCGTTTTTTTTGCACTTCATTAAATCTGGATTTTTTTTTAATGTTGCATATTTCTAAACTGGTACTTTTTACCATGTGGGATATTCAAGTTTTTCTTCCTGATTTCCTAACCTGTAAATCAAAGAAACCAGATTGTACAAATGATGAAGATTAAACAAGGTTATTTTTCCCAACGCAATATTCAATAAATTGCTCTCACTCATCTGTTATCATGGGCTGTAATTAATAAATCTTTGCTAATGGGGTCTTAGTCAGACCCATTCATAACTGTCTGCTTTACCCACCAGGCCTTGCAGTGCTGTGAACCTATAAAAAGCATTTGACTTCAGGGCCATGCAAACCCCATTCATCTTCACACCCACACAGACTTACGTATTCTATGGCATAACCTGTCCATCCCTCATCAGAAAGGAACCTGATACAGCATTGCATTTACTGAAACAACATCCCTCCCTGCGTCTCTGGGTCCAATTGCTGCATTTGCCAAAGATGATGCTGAACGACATAGCCATTTATGTAACCAAAAACACTTTTCCTAATGACACTGCAGAATATAAACATTCTCTGCTGGTTTCAGTCACACTAACCTGTCAGTTTCAGACAAACACATTTAGCTCTGTGTGTGCATTTTTGTCAGGTAGAATATGGGTTTACAGCCTGTGGATGTCTCTCAACAGTTACGATGTTTGAAGTTTTACTCAAGGTTCCTTCCTTGGTGTTCCTTCCTCTGGTAAGGTTCCAGAATTGGGTAAATATTAGGCCAAGGAGATGAAAAAGACCAGAGGCCACTGGGAACACACAAAATGGGGCCAGATCCTGGGATAAAGGCAGCTTAGCTGTCAGTATAGAATCCTGACCTTCATTCTCTCCTGTGACATCTACTACACAGACTTCAGGCAACAAGGATGTGGAGTCCATTTCAAATAAACCTGGAGGGTGCTTTAATACTTTTGATAGACAGAGACACAGAAAACTGTCAATCATGTATGCTTTATCTGCTTCCCAAAACAAAACTTAAGCAGAAGGAGTCCCGTTCCTTCTTTTCAGTTTTTCTAAATAGTTTTATCATAAAGTTTTATTTTGCTGTGTCAATGGTATATTAATTAACGGTATCTGTTAGTTTATCACTAAGAAATAAGCATAAAAATTAATTATACAGTAATGTTTTTTTTTTTAGTTTTTTAGTGTAAAACGAACGAACGAACGAACGAATGAACGAACGAACGAACGAACGAACGAATGAATCTAGTCATGTTCACTGTATCTCACCATGACAGTCATTACAGGAATTCACTATAAATGTGTCTCAATTTATGTTGGCAGTTTGGGTCCAAAGTGACTCCATTAACACCTCATGCACATTTGCTGATCCAGAGCAATATTATAATTGTAACGAGTCAATGTGTTTAAGTTCTGTTTTGTGATCTTGGTTTCCCCTGTCTTTGTGGTTTTTGGTTTAGTCCTGTTAAGTTTTCCCGCTCCTCGTTTGTGTTCAGTTTTATCACCTGTGTTCAGTTAATTATTCAATCATTCCTTGTGTATTTAAACCCTGTGTTTTCCCTCAGTGTTTGTCGATAGTGATGGCAAGATGAGGCTTCTTGAACCACTGAGACCTCGCAGCCCATTGCTTCGACCAAAGATTCATTACTCGAAGCTTCATTCAGCATTGCTCACTAGTGACACCTAGCTACTGTGCAAAGAAATAGCAGGCAAATTAATTCATTCTGAACCAATGACCCGAACCCCCGCCCCCCTCCCGCTCTGTTTTATTGATCTTCTTCTCACTGTTAATGTCTCTGTAACCTTTCATTTGCAATAATAAAGAGATCTGTGCAGACATGTGTCCATTGCCTGGGTATGAAATAAAACGTGTATCTTTCTCTGTCTGCATTTACTTAAAGAGACAACTGTCACACACACAGTTAATTAATTATTCAAAAATAAATTGGATAGTGACAGTATGAACAACAAAAGTGACTGTGTTGAGTGCAGTGCTTATGGTGGAGGGACTCGAGGGAGTGTAATAAAGTAAACTGCAGTAAACACTGCAGTTTGGGGTGGATGAAGGAAGGATTACAATAGATTTTTATTGAGAAAATTAATTTTTGAAGTGTGTTTGGGTTTAGACAATTCCTCTTCTTGGACAAAACCTCTCCAGCCTTGGAATAATATCCTTTCACAAGGAACAGAGGATGTAGGGGAACATAAAATGTCAGCGCCAGCTGGTAGAAATGAAGATACTGATGCTTCTGTTGAGCCCAAAATGGGGAGGATCTCCTCTTTCTTGCTGGCTCCATTACCAGGAAAAGGAAGATGTCATAAAAAGCAAACAAATCCAAAAGGGCAATCCAAATTAAAAAGCAGTCCAGTCCAGATCCAAAAATCCAAAGCAATCCAAATAATCTTATCTAATTAATATAACAAGACTATAATATAGCTACTATATAATAACAATTATTATTATTAATAACTATTCTAACCTGATATAATGTAATAATATACAGCCCTAACACATATATGACACAATAACGACAATGAGAGATCTCTGACTCTCTGACACTACAACTGCTTCTACTACTCCTGCAACACCCACAAGGTGGCGCGAGTTTCGAACCACCTTTATACGGAAGCGACACCCAGACCGAACCGATGACGTATCCACACAAACCGAGGCCTCGTTTGTCATCAGTCATGTGATTTTCACGTTAACAACACAAGCCTCGAATCGCGGCTTCATCTGGCACGCCCATTTTTTCTCGACACAAGCTCCGATGCCTCGGTTCAAATGTCACATCACTATTTGTCGATCGTCGTCTATGTATGGTTGTGTGTAAACCCTAAAGTCCTGGAGTTTTGTTCTTGTTTCATTTTGAAAGTTTCATTTTGTTATTAAAACTTTATATTGAAGCTTCTGTGTCCTCGTCTTCGGTCACCTGCACAAACCCTGACAGAACGATCGACCTTACAAAAGAAGAAAGCGGAATGAAAATGGGCCGAAGGAGGAAAAGCAAGGTGGTGAGCCCCTTTGAAATCCCAATCCTCTTTCAAAATGAGCTCTCTCTTGAGGAGTATGCGGGGCGTTACCTAAGTCTCTATGATGATGTGACGATGGATGAGGAGGAACTGACAAAGAGTTTCTGGGGTGGACTAAAAGACCCTCTCGCCCAGATAATTTTGGTGAAGGACCTCAATCTGTCCTTCCTGGAGTTTTTGGATCACACGCTGTGGGCCTGTGGATCCAGCTACCACTTGGAAGATCTACCACTCCAACCAGCTCCAAGCACGCCAACCCCTGAGCCCATCACCTGCACACCAGCCCCTGAGCCCATCACCTGCACACCAGCGCCTGAGCCCATCGCCTGCCCGCCAGAGCCTGCACACCGCATCAGCCCTGCCGCCAGATCAGTCCCTGGACTTCCTCGGCTGATATCCGGTATGACTGATCCCCCACTGATATCGGTGCGATTGGCCAAAAAGATGGCTGCCGAGGCTGGGGTTCAAGTCAGCCACATCCAGCCAGAGACCGTCCAGCCAGAGACCGTCCAGCCAGAGACCGTCCAGCCAGAGACCGTCCAGCCAGAGACCGTCCAGCCAGAGACCGTCCAGCCAGAGACCGTCCAGCCAGAGACCGTCCAGCCAGAGACCGTCCAGCCAGAGACCGTCCAGCCAGAGACCGTCCAGCCAGAGACCGTCCAGCCAGAGACCGTTGCCTGCCCGCCAGAGCATGAATCTAGCCCCAAGCTCCCTGATGTGCTGGCCCCGTCCAGTTCCGAGTCCCCTGATGTGCTGGCCCCGTCCAGTTCCGAGTCCCCTGATGTGCTGGCCCCGTCCAGTTCCGAGTCCCATGATGTGCTGGCCCCGTCCAGTTCCGAGTCCCATGAAGCGCCAGAGCCCTTTGACCCAGAGCCAGAGCCCGTTGACCCAGCGCCAGAGCCAGAGCCCGTTGACCCAGCGCCAGCGCCAGAGCCCGTTGACCCAGCGCCAGCGCCAGAGCCCGTTGACCCAGCGCCAGCGCCAGAGCCCGTTGACCCAGCGCCAGCGCCAGAGCCCGTTGACCCAGCGCCAGCGCCAGAGCCCGTTGACCCAGCGCCAGCGCCAGAGCCCGTTGACCCAGCGCCAGAGCCCGTTGACCCAGCGCCAGCGCCAGAGCCCGTTGACCCAGACCCAGAGCCCGTTGACCCAGACCCCGTTGACTCAGCGCCCGTTGATGTCAAGTCTGTTCCCGTTCCTGAACCTGTCCTTCTCCCCAAGAAAATTTTGGGGGGGGGCTATACGCCTTCGCCGTGGCCGGCCAAAGATCCACGGAGGCCGGCCAAAGATCCACGGAGGCCCGGAAAAATAACACCGCCATGGCCACCCGAAGGGTCCTCACCGCCATGGCCACCCGAAGGGTCTTCACCGCCATGGCCACCCGAAGGGTCTTCACCGCCGTGGCCACCCGAAGGGTCCTCACCGCCATGGCCACCCGAAGGGTCTTCACCGCCGTGGCCACCCGAAGGGTCCTCACCGCCATGGCCACCCGAAGGGTCTTCACCGCCATGGCCACCCGAAGGGTCCTCACCGCCATGGCCACCCGAAGGGTCTTCACCGCCGTGGCCACCTGAAGGGTCTTCACCACCACGGCCACCTGAAGGGTCTTCACCGCCGTGGCCACCTGAAGAGCCTGCACCGCCATGGCCACCCGAGGGTCCCACAGCACCGCCCTGGACGCCCGAGGGTCCCACAGCACCGCCCCGGACGCCCGAGGGTCCCACAGTACCGCCCCGGACGCCCGAGGGTCCCACAGCTCCGCCCTGGACGCCGGAGGGTCCCACAGCTCCACCATGGCCACGCCCACAGCCTGCTCCACCATGGCCACGCCCACAGCCTGCTCCACCGTGGCCACGCCCACAGCCTGCACCGTCGTGGCCACGCCCACAGCCTGCACCGCCCTGGCCACGCCCACAGCCTGCACCGTCGTGGCCACGCCCACAGCCTGCACCGTGTGGCCACGCCCACAGCCTGCCCGTGGCCACGCCCACAGCCTGCTCCGCCGTGGCCACGCCCACAGCCTGCTCCGCCCTGGAGGCTTCCTGGACCTGCACCATGCCCTCGTCAGCCTCCAGGGCGCCCACCCCCACCCCTTTGGATGTTATACGGCGCGAGGACGCGCCTTCGGGGAGGGGGGAGGTACTGTAACGAGTCAATGTGTTTAAGTTCTGTTTTGTGATCTTGGTTTCCCCTGTCTTTGTGGTTTTTGGTTTAGTCCTGTTAAGTTTTCCCGCTCCTCGTTTGTGTTCAGTTTTATCACCTGTGTTCAGTTAATTATTCAATCATTCCTTGTGTATTTAAACCCTGTGTTTTCCCTCAGTGTTTGTCGATCGTCGTCTATGTATGGTTGTGTGTAAACCCTAAAGTCCTGGAGTTTTGTTCTTGTTTCATTTTGAAAGTTTCATTTTGTTATTAACTTTATATTGAAGCTTCTGTGTCCTCGTCTTCGGTCACCTGCACAAACCCTGACAATAATTGAGCTTTAATTAGGATGAAAAAGAAATCTAAATAAATTCTCTTTGATATCAGATTTATCCAAGTTTTCCGGAGCTTGTATCTAACCCAGGTTTTCACCATGGTCAGATCACCTAATATGGATGTTAAAACCCGAGACTTTGTTTATTCTGATTTAAGTAGCTCAATACAACTGCCAATATGTTTCTGATAGTAACCCAGACAAAGAATGTAACATTACAAAATATTCCATTTCCTTGAGTAATGTAAATATTCAATCTGTCATCACCTGTTATGTACCATCTCAGGCCTATCAGAAAGTCTGCACAATTGATTTGTCAACTGTGTTATGAACCATGATAGAATTTACAGCATTGTAAATCACTGAAAAGACTCAAAAGAGTTCTTACATCATTCTGTTGGCCAATTATTTTGTCTAAGCTGAGTTTTACCATGACAGCCAATTCATCTGTAAAGCGAGGGAGGGTTAATATTCTAATAAAATGTAATTCTTTTGAAACATTAGCCAAGTGGATACAGTTTGGAAGATGTTACTCTCCCGTTATGCTTTCCTCTAGGGCATTATTCATTTGAGGTCAAGGAAGAATTTTGCGGTACATGGAACAAAAGAACATAGAGATCCATAGTGAAGATATGGTGAAATGCACACCTGTTTTTAAGCATTAAATCTTCTGTAGATTCAAGACGGAATGTTGGTTTCAGAACATTTGTGGATCACTTCTTCTGCTACCCCCTCAATCAGTAGTCTCACAAGAGTCCATATCCTTTAAAAAAAAAGTTTGTTGGCTAATAGCTACATTCGGTTAGGGGGAAGAGTGAGGGAAGGGTCAAAGATCTCATTTCCCCCCATTGATTAACAGTTTGATTATGTGCTAGGTGCATGCAGTATGTGCATGCATAATTGACCTGGCTTTGTTTCACAGTGCCATAAATAGGTTCCTGTCTGCTGATTGCATGAACACCATCAAGTACTGTACACGTTTGTGTAATCATTGCTCACAAGAGAGCAGAGGCCTGCAGTTTCAGGTAACTTTTTTCTTGTCCAAAACATGTATCGAGACAGTTCACTTGAAGGGATAGCACATCCAAAAATACAACTTTCGTCAACACACCTTCATGTCCTTCCAAACTTGGATGACTTTTTTTCTTCACAACATAACAGAATATTTTTTTAAGAATCCTTCAGTTGTAACATTGGACCCCATTGCCTTTAGTTGTGTGGACAATAAAAACACAGATTGTTTGTGTTCTACAGAAGAAAGAAAGTCATACATTTTAAAAAAAAACAAGAGAGTGAGTAAATTATGATATAATTTTTAATTTATGCATGAACTATTCTTTTCGAAATAAAGGAAAAGGAGATGGACAGGGTATATGTAGGTCATTATTTCAAAATCTGAGTGATAGTGCCAAAAGTTTATGCGTGAAACTTGGATGAATCTCTGCTTTCAGGGCTTTGCCTGGAAAACAATTTAGTTTAATGGCAAACAAATAAATAAAGTCAAAGGAATATTTGTTCCACTCCAAGTTTGGCTTGCTTTGTGGTTGACAGCCTATGACTGTTGAAATATTCTTAATCCTATTATTATATGAACCTTGTGTAATAAAATGGAAACAAATATGCTGCCTTTGTATTTGGGATAGTGATACATCATTCAGGGATAATTATCTCCTGTGGAATAAAGCCATTTTGTGCCAAAATGCAGATGGCCTTAATTCCCCCCTGTTTAGAACACCACAGACAAATAATAGCAAACAAGTCCAGGCCTCTCTATAAAACAGGGACCTAATCAAGGCTCAGAACTCCTGTCTTTCAGACTAATGTGAGGAAGATAAACAAGGTGAAAATGCTGTGCTTCACTCTGTGGCGCCGTGTACTGGAAAAAGTGGCGTGTTTTAGACTTGAGGAAGGGAGGTGGAGGCATAAATACTCTCCTGTCCTTCTCCCCCACTGACCAGAAGACCATTGCCTCGTCTTTGAGTAGATAAGAATCAGCAAACATATGGGCTGAGACTCAATCAGGGAGATCATAAAGAACTTCCTCACTATTATATCTAGAGTCTGGCTTTGTCCTCCTACGACACAGTTCAAAGACACTTGGATAGAGAAAAGACACTTCACAAATAAGCACATCTTGAGGAGAGTTTGCTTGAGGTGCATACCAGCAAAAAAACCTTGAACTATGGCTTTGGTCCACCGTCTGTGCGCTGACCTACAGAAAATGGTTTAGTTGCAGCACTGTTGACCCTCCACTGACCCACTTCCTTCTCAGATACAAAACATCACAATTAGAAGAGCTACAACCTTGGAATTATCAGGGGAGGCTTTCTGGTGAATAATTAAACCTCAAGCACAGTGCGGTGGTGCAGATGTTTTCGATGAAGATTAATTAGACTGGCACACAATTAATTATGTTTTGGTTGAAAGCTTCATTCTTTTACCTCATGAAATTTCCTAAAATGTTCCCAGTAGTAGCATAAGAACAATAAGTTGATGCAGTGGATTTTTTATTTTTATTTAAAAAAACAAAACAAAACAAAAAATTTTAAACCCGTAAGGCACTTTTCCAATTCAGTTTCGAGACATCATTAATAAATACAAGGAGACAAGCTGAGGAAATGCTGAAGTTATATTTAGTTATGCTTTGTACTGGGAATGGGAAATAAAGCACAACGCCCTAATTTTGATCTTGTGACTTATCAAATGAAAGGGATTTAGTAAAGAGAGAGGAATTTTACCACCTGAAAGAGGTTATCTTTGGCATGGACTCTTTTTAAAACAACATCTCACCAAGGCTCAATCTGAGATGGGAGCTCTTGGATAAGAAGCAAGCTTAAAGACAAAAGATAAGCAAATTAACGTGAAGCATAGTTGTCTCATATCTGTTTTGACCTGTATTGTGACTAGCTGGACCTGTTCCAGATTCAATTAGAGATTAACTGGGTCCCTAAGCCTCTGCCAGGGATCCCTGAATCCATCTAAGGGAGCTGACCAGGGTAAAGCAACATAGAGGTCAAGCTACACTCTGGGTAATTTTATGGCTATTTGAGGAAAATCAAACTCTACATCTGTCCCTCAGTGCAGAGCTTATGTTCTTTTAGACAGCCATGGGAAAAGTACACTGGTGGATAATCCGAACCACACTTTGATAAACCATAAGATTGGTATAAATTAAAAACATTTCTATATTTCTATACAGTTAAATTTCAAGCATCAAATCAAAACAGACACATCTCTATTCTTCATCTAAAATTTTTCACTGTAGAAGAAGCATAGCAAAATACTATTTATGCAACAATTCCGGTCCCTGAATTTGCCGTTTGTAGAATTCTGATCACAGTCCAACAGCACTTCACTTTTTATGTATCACTCCTTTTGTCGTTGTCCATTTTAGACCATCTGTTCATTAGTGGTGGGGAATTACATCAACATGCCAGTAGTGTGGCAACAAATGACAGGCCCTTTCACACATAAAGTCTTTACTAGTAAATTACCTGAGATTACGTTATGCATTAACAGGACCTTTTCAAAAATACCAGCCAATCAATTCTGGCAATTTCCCGGTGTAAACAAAGAACGAAGATTACATTCATGAGCATGTACGAGGTCAGAAAGTGCTGACGTAAAAACTTTACTTTGGGCCAATCATAAAGCTATGTCATAGCATTTAATTGTTTTCTATGTAAATATGCACTAAACATCTGACCATTGCGCTGTTGCTCATGTTTTTAAGAGCAAAATCAAGTACTGTGTGATTATCCCTCATGCCTGTCCCTCAGAAGTAAAAAAAAAAAAAAAAAGTAACTAAAATGAAACTAAAGTGCTTTCTCTCATCTAGGTGGATAAAGAAAATGGCTCAGCGTTTAAAGGTCATATCTGATGATTGACATTAGAGAGCTTTCCGGTATTTTGGTACCGATGTGTGAATGGTGTCTTACTGGGGAAAAAGACAGAGCGCTATTACTTGTGTGAACAGCACATTTGTGCATTTTAATGTATTTTTATGGTAATTTACCAGGAGTGCTATGTGAAAGGGACTACTGTCTTTGTGAGTGAGTGTCAAGACATTGGATAGATGTCTACTGCATAGCCTAATGTGCATATTGAGGGTGCATAACTGGGGTTAACATTAGCACCCAAAATCAGAAATGGTACACCCTATGGCACGTGTCCAACTCCGCTCCTGGAGGGTCACTGTTCTGCACAGATTAGCTTCAACCAGCTGCAAAACACCTGCTCAGAGGTTTCTAGTAATACCAAAGACCTTGATTAGCTGGTTCAAGTGTGTCTGATTAGGGTTGGAGTTAAACTCTGCAGGACAGTGGCCCTTTAGGAACTAAGTTTGACACCCCGTACAGTCTTTTGGATTTCAAAGGGATGAGCATGCCTTGGCCAATATGCTTTTGGCAAAGTACTTCTTCATTCTTCTCTCAAGGGTAAACAAGTTCAAAATAACTCAGCAACAGTATAGGCCAATTGTTAGAGGACATTCCATCCACCACCATGCTGCTGTGTGCGGTGTGTAGATGAATATTTAAATATGCTGTACTTTCAGCATGGGATTTGCTAGATTATATTTTTTATTTGTATTTTGTCTTATTTGATTGGTCTATGTGTGAGTTTTTGCCTTAATTTATCTTTCTGGGATTAATAAAGTCGTGTTGCATTGTAATAACAGAGAAAAACAAATGATTAAAATGACCAAAAAAAAAAAAAAAGCAATTCTGAAAGCATTTGATCATATGGATGTGAATGTTTGTACTAGCTCTACATTTCAGTTCGTGTCGGACTGAGTGAAGGAATGAACCTGATTTCCATGTCAAAGAACATAAAATAGTGCCCCAGAGCATACCCACCTATCATGCAATCGTCACGGACCAATGGCAGTTTGACAGTATTTAACAGCTGGTGTTTATTTCTAAAACTCTGTGTATGGTCATGTTCATGAAATTGAACACTTTTTACAAGTCGGAATCTAGAAGTTACAGTAACATGACGTGACATGAGTAAGTTTTATTTGGAACTATTTTTATTGGCAGAGCAAAATTAGACAGCATAATAATCAATATTCTCTATAAAATGTATGCTACTCATTAAGTTCTTGTTTATGGACATAAATGATTGCTAAAGCAATATAACACTCACAATATAGCCTTAGTGGTCTGAATATAACAACAGTTATAATTATATAACTGCGATAAAATGCTGCTGTAATCACAATCATGCTCAAAGTAGTAACAACAGATCTTGTGCTCATGTAATATTGCTCAATTATATTCAGTTGTAAATGTTATGCTTTCTGAATTACACTGATCAACCTTGTAAAGGAATTAAGTTTTAATGTGTCTGGGTTGTGAAAATGTGTTGTGCAAAAGCATGGCTGAGCTCCAAATGTTCTTGATCTGATGAAGACCACAGATCTCACAAGGCTGTGGGACACATGTATAACTCTGGTTCCCTATCAGTCGCTCACGTTCGACGTAACGTCGATGTGACGACGTAATTGGGATCACTTCAGGGAGCCCCATCATCTTCGAGTTTCTACAGAACGAGCCAATGAATGTTGCCGTGCGTGAATCGCATCATGTGCCCCATCCCACAGGGGTATAAACAGGAAGCGGGAGCACACACTCATTGTCTTTCACTTCGGAGCCGAGTTTCTGTTGTTCTCCTGAATACAGACTCAAGCTACTGCGTTGAAGAATCCTCTCTCCTTCATTGTATCCAGTGTTGGTGTGACGGCGCGAAAAGCAAGTGACCGTGTGCTCAAGCTCAACAACTGCTGTTTTCACAGCATTGAATTTCCTGTGTCGGTTTCGGTGGGCATTCCCTGAAAAGTGTTTACAGCAGTGCTGTACACAGCGGCCATTCCCTGGGTGATCTGAGGATCACCGTGAGGGCTTGCCCGCCGAGGCAATCTCTGTGGGCCCCTCACGCCTCACAAGCACTGCCATCGTTGGAGCCTTCAAATGAGCGTGCTGGTCCTTCTCATGGACGACCAGTCGTGTCCTTTGGAGCTCCACCTGACAATCAGATGTCGGTGGCAGCATTGGAGGGGGAGCTTCAGTCCTCTGGAGATGAAGACTCGGCTGCCTTGCCCCTTTCGGGGAGTGTAGCGGTGCCCTAGTGCGATCCAGAATGGGCGGCTATGCTTTCCCGGGCCGCCGAGAAGGTCGACTTGTGTGGAACCGTCCACCACTTGATCAACATGACAGCATGCATTACCGAGGCCTGCATCCAGTCAGTGTTGAACTGCGTGAGCACGCTCAGACGCAAAACAGCGGCACCACTGAAACTGTTTCAGAGGCTCCTGGGGCATATGGCATCTGCAGCAGCGGTAACGCAGCTCGGATTGCTTCATATGAGGCCACTTCAGCACTGGCTCCACGATCGAGTCCCGAGATGGGCATGGCAGAGCGGCTTGTGCCGGGTCCAAGTAACCCCGCCCTTTTGCCAAACTCTCAGCTTGTGGTCGGACCCTTCATTCCTGCGTGCAGGTTTTCCCCTAGAACAAGTGTTCAGGTACTCTGTGGTCTCCAAGGATGCCTCTGCTACCGGCTGGGGTCGCTTGATCAGAGCTGTCCATCAGACTTCCTGCAAGATGGGTTGGAGCAAAGGCTGTCTCCCTCCACCTTTAAAGTGTATGTTGCCACTATCGCCGCACGTCACTATGCAGTTGAAGGTAAGTCTCTGGGAAAGCACGACCTGATTGTCAGGTTCCTGGATTTAGTCTCCTCGCCCGCTTGACGAATCGTGCCTAGAATCGGCCCGGCTAACTTTATCCTAACGTGATCCTAACGTGATCCTGAGGCCCCGGCCTGGATACCCTTCCGGGACCAGGTGGTGAACCTGCAAGCGCTGCCTTCGGAGGAGGCAGACCCAGCTCTGGCTTTTCTCTGTCCCGTCCGCACTCTGCGCCAATATGTGGACAGAATGCAAAGCCTCAGGACCTCAGATCGGCTTTTCGTCTGTTACTGAGGCCAGCAGAGGGGAAAGGCTGTCTCCAAGCAGAGGATGGCCCACTGGATAGTGGATGCCTTCGCCTTGGCTTACGAAGTCCAAGGCGTGCCTTGCCCGCCCGGGTTGAGAGCCCACTCCACTAGGAGTGTCGCTTCTTCTTGGGCGCTGGCACATGGCACCTCCCTGACATATCTGTAGAGCTGCGAACACTTTCACTAGGTTTTATAGCCTATGTGTTGAGCCGGTTTCTTTCTGTGTGCTCGCTTCAACTAGCCGGTAACACCGAAGTTACCGCTCTAGCGTAGGCTTGTTGCCCCACTTAATGCTCTTAATGCACTTTTTGCTCCAGTCATAGTGGATGTGGCAGCAACCGTGGCGTTTTCCAAAGTGATCCCAATTACGTTGTCACGTCGACGTTACGTTGAACGTGAGCGACTGATAGGGAATGTCTCAGTTACTAATGTAACCCTTGTTCCCTGAAGGAGGAAATAGGAAACGTAACGTCCCGTCACCACGGTTGCTGACCATCGCTGTACGGCCGTCACAATCTCGCCTCCTCAGTGAAAAAAAAATGAGTGCGTGCGCCTGCTTCCTGTTCATACCCGCCCTTCAGGGACCGGGGGTTACATTAGTAACTTTAGTAACCGAGACGTTTCCAGTGACATTATAAACCAATAATGTCTGTCACACTACAGCCAGCCCCTCTCCGTACCAGAAAAAGCCAAAAACCTGATAAAAGTAAAGTCACACCGCCACCACCATAAATGTCACAGAGAATGTATTAAGGCTTCAAATGAAACCAAGATAAATAAAAAAGAGCACTAGGAGGCCTTAATCCATCTAGCAAATACTTCTAAGAACAATAGTAAGCCCAAAGTCAAGCAGATACTGTTAGAGTGTACCGTCACAGGATTGTGTACATCAATGTATACCTCCATCCTGGACAATAAACATGGTAAAAGACCCGTGGAAATTTGCATTATGTAGGCAAACATTTAATAAAAAAACTTTTATTTACAATTCAATGGCGTTCAGTGAGTAATACCTTTAACCCAAGATACTGCATGCGAGAATAATCTTTTGTTTACACCGGAGTGCTTTTCTCTCTCTTGCTGAGGGAGCGCAGAAACTTCAGTAATCTGCTTTTAATCTGACCACATCTTCCTGTTTGGAAAGACAGTCTTCCACTCTCCCATTCTGTGGTGAATGATGTTGATGGATATAATCTTTCTCTTTCTTATCCTCCCTAACTGTCCTCTTCGTTCATCCCATTTCCTCTTCCACATATATAAATTTCTTTAACTCTATTGGCCAAAACTATATGATTATGTTCTGCTGTTATCGTATACTAGATTAAAAAGTCAAGCACCACTTTGTGGGACTGTGGGAAAGAAACTATTCTCAGACTGAAATATCTGGTGTTTTATTGTGGCAGTGCTGCTTAGGGTTAGACTAAAATGCAGCCTGAATGTTTATTAATAATTTAACAATTTGAATGAAGTCATAGACTCAATTTTATATTCATTGTGTCCTTCTGTTTTTACTTTTAATGTAAGCCTTCAAGAAACTATTTTGGAAGTCATAAATGAAGAAATGTCTGGCACTTCTTTGAAATCACACTCCACCCATGACCTAAAAAAAAAGGAAAAAAAAAAGTCTGTTTTAGGTACAAGCTAGGTGAATATGTCGAAACTAGCCACATATGTATGGATGCCAGCATCCAAACAAAGCCAGTCTATGGTCACTCCTAATGCTGGTGTTAAATGGGCAGTGGGCTTCAAAAACAGAGGTGAGGGATCGAACATAGGGACATTTTGGCAATGAACAATACCACCCTGCTCCTTCATTTTCTCACGCTTGGGCGCACTGCAGCTAAACAGAGACACGGCTCAACTGGGAATTCCTGCCTCATTGTCCTTGGCAATCTTTTCAGCAAAGAAACCCTTTAGTTGAACAAATAAACATGAAAAAAAGCCTCAGAGATCAACGTTTTTGATATGAGTACTCGACCATCAGGTACTGTGTAATTGGATGGAAAGCATATGCCCCATGCAGTGGGATTCAAACTTGGGACCACCAAATATGAGGATGCCCTTACTAGGGACCTCTTTCTTAAGATATAAAAGTTGTTATATATTTTACATATAATGTATAACCGGTCACTGGTATGGATACAAAATCCTGTTTATACTGTGTATAGTAAGAGTAATATAATTTATTTGAAAAAAAAAATGCATTAAATAAGTGATATTGTACTTAAGCCAAAAGTAATTATTAAAATGATATCTGGAAAACATTTACTTTATAGTAAGTTAATGGCGCATCTGTCACAGTTATGTTCAGTTTGTTTGCCTGCAAGCACCTGTGACAGATGACCGGACCACCAAATGTATATGCAGCGAGGTTTGCTGCTGTGGCTCAAGAGAACCATGACTTTTTTACTTACACCGAACAGTTTTGTCATCTTGCCATCACCTCTCCCTTCTATGGCGAGACCCTGAAGTCGTTGTTCTGGGTTGGGGACAACTACCACCTCCCTATAGAAATCCCATACCTGCCAGGCTGTCACCAGGTGTCTTGAGAGCTTCAAAGCACAGCCAGACCCAGAGCCGGATTTCCACCTTCGTCTGCGGAGAATTCGTGTGAGCCCCCAACAGACCAACGCTATCTCACGACCAATTCGTACGAATTTGTACGAATGATTAAAATGTGGCTAATTCGTACGAATTCATACGACCTTACTCGTACGGATTCGTACGATTTGTCTAAACCCACGTGATGGGTAGGTTTAGGGGCGGGGTCAGGGGTAGGTCATTCGTATGAATTCATACGAATTTGGAATTCGTAAAATATGTACGATTTAGCAAAAATCCTACAAATTCGTACAAATTCGTACGAGTCAGGTCGTATGAATTGTTACGAATTAGCCACTCGTACAAATTCGTACGAATTAGTCGTGAGATCGGGTTGAACAGACGTAGAGGGACCACCCCCTGCAACGACTGAGCCAGAGCCCGCGAACAAGAGGACAGCACTTACCATTGCCCCGGAAGAGGTTCCCTAGTGTGAGTCTGACCAGGGGTGTAAGCCTGAGACACCAGCGGCCGAGGGAACAGAAACAGAGGACTGGCTGATAGACTTCAGAGGAGGTATTGATTCCCATCCTTTCCCACCCAGTACCTGAACATCATCGCTGTTTAAAGACAGCAGAGAAAAATGTATAGACTACAATTTTTCTGTTAAGCTTTCATCATCACTGCTTCCAGACAACATTGGGGACTATATGGACTGTGATTTATTCATTTCATCAACCTGCATGGACTGTGTCATTCTCACTGTGATCCTGTCAAGTTTCACGTTACCACCCTCACAGCAAAGTTCAGCCAGTCCTCTAACCCAGCCACTGCCGGAAGTTTACAGCCCAGTGCAAGAGGATCCTGCGACTCTGCCTCCAGCCTCTGATCCCTTCACTCCATCTCGGCCCGTAGACCTGTCAGCTCTGCCTTGGCTCCTCTCACCTTCGGCTCCACCAGAGACCATCGGCCTTGCGGCTCCACCGGGTTCCCTTGTCCCACCGGCTCCCCCTTGGTCAGTCATCACTCTACTTGCATCACGGACTTACAGGCTGTCCACTCCTATGGCTGCAGCAGGTTCCTCCTTCCCTTCGGCATCGCCTCTGTCCTCGGTCACAATGGCTCTGCCTCGTCCCTTGGGTATTCTGGCGCTCGTTGCATCGCCTGGCTCTCTAGTGTCAGCGATGTCGCACAGTTCCATCAGCCCTCCGTCTTCGCCTATACGGATCCATCGGCCTCATCTCCTGCGGTTGTCCCCCAGATGTCGGCAGCCACAGCAACATCTTGGATTCTTATTATTAAAACTTTGTGTTGGAACTCTCTTCTAGATCTTTATTTGTTTGACTAAAACCACCCGAGAAATTACTGGTGTGCTGGGTTTGGGTTAGGCAAAACAATGGGACTGATATATTTTAAGATCTGTCAGTGCAAGTAGTTTTTAGTTAAAAGAGCTCAAACATGCATTTTAGTCTGGGACTATAGGCTTAAACCTTGTCTGTGAAACTGGGGGTTATACATGTAAACTCAAAGAGAAACGGTTTCAGTTCATTTCAATTAATTTGTATAAGACTTTTCACAATACATATTGTTCCAAAGCAGCTTTAGAGATATTATAGCCCACCATGAAAGCTAAAGGGAAAGTAGAGAAGAAAACATCTTACAAAGATTCAGCGCAAGTTTAAAATATTCTTGACAGTATGTATAATGAAAGGAAAGTGTAATTTTTTTCGAAAAACTGTGCAGAATTTTTTGCCGTTAACAATTTTTTTTAAATAGAATAAGATATTTATCTCATGATTTACAACAAGTCTTTATAAGTAATTAAAAAAAAATAATAATAATAAAAAGTGATTGTAACTGCAAATACCAGATTTCATCCAAACCCAGACTTGAACACCTGCAGATTTTTATGTGGCCCACTGGCATGTCTTGTAGGGGTCTTTTGCTTTCAACTCTATCTGGAAGAAACCTAACAGTTTTAGTCCCAGAAGGTTCTCATTAGTCTATATTCCAGCGGGAAGATTTGAGTATATAGGTGATGAGAGAAGCCTGCATGTGTTCCGTCTGCCTGTGGAAACCACAAGAACAATGATTAATCTAGACAGAGATTTATAGAGTGTAAAACCAAGGTCCCTGTCTGGACATCTTCCCTCACACATTCCTCCATTCTGTGACTCCCGACACATGTGTCTTTTCTCAGGAGCACGAAAAAGTATAGCTTTAATTATTTTTTTTTTTTTATCTCTGACAACTTTGTGGCCTTTCAGAGGGGAGGCGGTCAGCATGGCACCAGAATATGTGATTTAAAGCATGTATAGGTTCCAGTAAGTTTTCTCAGAGCAACAACAGAGAATTTGATGTACAATGTTAAATGTGTCATAATTTTCTTTAACTTTATAAGATTTAATTGTAGCATAATTTTTGGCTAAAAGTTCACTGATCAACAGCTGTTTGGATGTGAGAGAAAATCTTAGCAGCAATAGGAAGCTGACCTTTGCTGACCTGGTCTGAACTTAGTGAGATTTAACCCTCTCCTTGCCAAAATGAGTAGATCACCAGCTTTGAGAAACTGTCAGAATAACAAAACCTAAGCCTAAGCTGTAAAGTTTTATATGAGTATTTTTCTATTGCATCACACTAAACAAGCAGCTTATTTCATATCACTCATATCAAGCAGCTCATTCAAGGAAAGAAACCATTTGAATAGCTTTATTTTTAGGTTTCATGTCTTGCCATTTACGAGAAGGATCATTACACATTACATTTTATAAGTACGCTAGTTATTAATAATGTTTTTGTTGGCATTTCAATTTCTTAAAGCGTGGGAAAATTTCTATCAGCGTTGTTGTTGACTGTGCTATTGTACCAAACACACTGCTGTATTTATGGCCATTTGACATCCTCTGAGTGGCGGAAGTTAAACACACGTCAAGAACAGGAATGTCGTCTGCACGCCATGTCGTATCTGGCACATTTGACATGGCACGGAATTCTGCACAACAGCCTTACAGAGTGAATCACGTCAGCATTGGCTTTCTACAAGTTATTCAAATCATTGTGTCTCTTGTACACACAGCCACAATGAACTCGTATTGTAGACTTGTGGACACAAAGATGGTTCTGTTGATAGGGGTCAAACTGGCTCCAGTCAGGAAATGTACATTCATCTGTTATCTTTGATTGTGGCCCCAAAACAAATAATTCTCCAGTGATCACATACACTGTAGGAAACACTTTTGTTGGAGAGGCGACACATTCTCACAAACATAAGAACTTCATGCATTATGGTCTGCTCACTCACATAGACACAGCATAGACTGAACCAATAACTTAAAATTTGAACTAAAGCAAAAGTGAAAAAACAGTTTGTAAAAGAGGTGTTGAAATAAATTAGTATATTCTGCCACCTAGTGGATACTTTATAGTCTATAAAATACAGATCAAACTTAGAGCCTTTTCACATTAAATTTTCACTAGTTTTTTTTATTTGTCAGCTAAATATGTTAGTAATGGTAACAAATGGATATGAATGTAAATTTAAACACATTCATGTATGTGTATGTGTGTGTGTGTGTGTGTGTGTGTGTGTGTGTGTGTGTATATATATATATATATATATATATATATATATATATATATATATATATATATATATATATATATATATATATATATATATATATATATATATATATTAATACTTACAAATATACATAATATTTTTTCTTTATTTGTTTTCTGAAAGACCATTACTCTTTAATTTCCACCACATGTGCATGTGTTGTGTTTAATGAAAATGACAGCATTGAAAATAAATCTTTTTTCTAGTTTGAGAGCGTTCATTTCTTTTTGTTTAATTAGAGAGGAAAAGTTTTATATTTAATCTCTTTCCTCACATCGGGATAATTGTATGGATTGTGATAACACAGATGTCACTTTGAAGATTTTTTAGAATAACCCATGAAAAGAAAATAATCTGGTGATTTGATCATTTACCTCACGTTGAACCAAGACAATGTGTTCCAAGAACATATTTCATTGCCAAAACACACACAAAATATTAGAACAACCCACAAAATCAATTTGAAGTCATTTGAACAGTATAAGTACATCTTTTAAAATTCACTTTTAAGAGTTGTGTCCATGAGTTGCATAAGTGTCTCTGCAGGTGTCAGTTTGCATCTGGCTCCCACACTTGTTTATTTACATGGATGATATACATGGTGACAGGGCCAACAAACTGTCCTCGATGACTTTTCATAAAGGTTGCACAAAGCTCTAGATTTGGGATGTCAAACTCAGTTACTGACCAATTTGCTGCCCTATTTACCTGATGCTCTTTGCATCTCAGCCAATTCCACCACTGATCATTGTGTTCACTCACACAGAAACTGCATAGCTTTATTTCTTGATTATATATAATATATATATATATATATATATATATATATATATATATAATATATATATATATCCACCAAATTGTTGTAAATTTGTTTTGTTATGTGCTTTTGTCAATTTTATTAGTCCTTTAAAAAAATCCTTTTAGCTTTTCAGCTATTATTATTTAAGTTTAAAATAATATAGGACTTCTAACTTTTTATTTCAGGTAGTTGCCAAGATATTTCAAAGTTTTTCTTTTAAATTTCATTTAATGTTATCAATTAGCAAAAACAATTTTTAACAATGTTAGTTTTAATGAACAAGAACAACAAGAACAACAAGAACAACAAGAACAACAACAACAACAACAACACTGATTTGTTTTTCTACATGTTGTTTGCACCACAGGAATTTTGTTGGTCATTTCACATGACATTTATTTGGTGGACAAAGGATTTCAAATAATATTGCCAGGCTGAAACATTCTAAGACTGAACTGAACACATTTACTGTTTCCAATGACTGGAGCAGATTTTAAACACAGAATGAACGCAACTCGGCGCATTTGAGCATGGTCAGTCCTAAGTATCAAATTACATTCATAATCGGACTTACAGTCATTAAATGTGTCCCCGGCTTATCAAGCAGTGAAGTAGCATATACAGTTGAAAATACATTGACCACTTATAATAATTAAGTACTTATACTGTATACTGTACATGGTTTTGTCACTTGAAAACATAAAATTTTTCATTGATAATACATTTTACTCCAAACAACCTTTGATGGGCACATACTGGTCTGAACATGTTGTTTCAGCGCATATGTGTGTGAGATGATTCTGCAACACTACATACTGTACATATATATGCTTTAGATATGTATTGCAGTGTCCACCTGCTGTTTTGGAGGGGAGGGGACAATGACACCTTCAGCGTGATATTGCTCAATTTGAAGAGGGGTGGCATGGCTCTCGACCATATGACTTTTGTTTGTTTACAAATTCGCTGTGCTGAGGTTGTGAAATCTGTCATCTGACATGTGTCTTGAACTGCCTATGCACACCAAACCATCTGATCTCTCTTCCAGAACCATGCAGACGAATGTTGGTGGCAAGCGGCCATCAGTACTACTTCAGGGGTGAAGGACAATGGAGCCTAAAACAGTTTATGTGGTACACAACTCACTCCTTGCTCAATTGTCCTAAAAATCCTCCTGACCTGCCATGTTGTTGTGCAGTCAGGGAAGTTCTGGATGTCTACATGCCAACAGCTATCACATGGGTCTTGTTTAGCCTGACTTTGTGATTTGCCTACACATTTCTACTGCCGATGGAGAGCTTGGAAAGGGAGGGGGTTGTGTTGCTAAGTTTGGCATGTGACTTGTTCTTTAGTGGGTTGTGTTGGAGGGCAGCATGTTTTTTACGAATCAAGCCGCACAAACAAGTGGTGGGAGCAATCTTGTCCCAGCCGCCTCACAGATCAAGTGTCACAGGCAGCTGGACAGTATATAAGCCCTGAGTGCGTTCTGCCTCGACAGATCAAATAAGCCTCAGTAAAGGAAGAAGCATCCAGAAAAGCTCAAGCTCAACCAAAAGGCAAAGCAGTGAAGGTTATAAGGACTTTACTTCAAACAACAGAAATGGACATCAGAACGGGTCAAATAGTCCGGGCTCCGAGTCCCATGGAGAGCCTAGAAAAGCAGCTGAGCTGCCCCATCTGCCTGGACATGTTCACAAAGCCAGTTGTCATTCTACCATGCCAACACAATCTATGCCGCAGCTGTGCCAGTGACCTCTACGACTCCAAAAACCCATACCACTACTCGGGAGGTATCTTCAGATGCCCTACCTGCCGCTTTGAGGTGGTTCTGGACCGCCACGGTGTCTATGGTCTTCAGAGGAACCTTCTGGTGGAGAACATCATTGACATCTACAAGCAGCAGTTGGAGAAAGGAGGTAATGCCCTTGAACCCCCATTGAAATCCAAAGAAACAAAAGAGCCTATGTGCGAGGTACACGAAGATGAAAAAATTAACATCTACTGCATAACCTGCCAGACACCGACCTGCTCCATGTGCAAGGTATTCGGTCAGCACAAGGACTGTGAGGTTTCCACTCTAAAAGTTGTTTATGAAGCACAGAAGTCCGAACTTAAAAATTCAATCGACCTTCTAGGCGCCAGCAACAGCTGCCTAAAGGCGATGTTGACGCAGATGGAGGAAAACAGCAAAATGGTGGAAGCAAACAGCCAAGTGCAGAAGCAGAAGCTTGGGGAGAAGTTTGACCTACTCTATGCCATCCTAGAAGACCGCAAGACCCAACTCCTAGATAAGATCGCTCAAGAACAGGATGAGAAGGTGGCTGTGGTGCGATCTCTAGTTCAGCAGTACAATGAACACCTGCAGGCCAGCATCAAGCTGATGGATAAAGCCTCCCAGACAATAGACAACTGCAATACGGCAGAGTTCCTCATCGCTGCTAAGCAGCTTATCACTGAAGCCAAGGATACATCCAAGAACTCACAATTAGAGAGGCCAGAGCCAGGCTTTGAGAGTATGGACCACTTCACGCTCTTCACTGAAGACGCAGAGGCCATGCTTGCAAAACTGGACTTTGGAGTCAGTGGTGATGATGAGGAGGAAGAGGAAGAGGAGGAAGAGGAAGAGGAGGAATAAGCAATGATAGACTTTAGAAAAAAGACTTTGTGGGGAAAAAGAGATGACAGCAGATACAAACCTCAGTCATAAGGACAATAATCTAGCTGCTTTTGATAACTGTGAGACAAGGGAAGTGCAATCTTAAAGCAGTTTTAGTACAAATTGTACAAATTGCACCATTTGTAATGTCTTTTCCACTTGATTTTTGTACTTTTTTATTAAAATGGATGTTACTATTGAATTATGTTTTTATATTTTTATTAGAATGTAGAAGTTTATGTTTTGTTTGCAAAATTAAAGCTAGATTATATGCTGTAGAATACAGCTCTGCCAACTTACTTTAGAGTGTCATGTGAAATCCAAATGTTTGAATACTTGAAATATTAAATGCACTTGACTGATGAACTGCAATGTAATGTCCATTTTCATTGGATAATTTGGTGGAAATAAAAGGACTCCCAAAACAAATCACTTATTTAAATTATTTATTTGTTGACGTACACACCTTCAGATGACCTTAAAATTCTTAACATTTTACCCCTTTTAACTGTGTGGCTATATCTGCATTCTCTCCAACCTATCCTTGTGAGGCATTGAGCTACACAGTTGGAGTGGGTGGTTATTTTAGCTTGGTGAGAATGAGAGAAGCCACATGACTCCAGGAATAGACTCACAGTAGGATGCAGGCCTCATGTTTCCAACCCTGACAATTACAGCTGCTGGTAGGCATGTTTGACAAAGTTATGGGCCAGAGGTTAACACTGACTCTTCTATCAACCACAGAAACAGTTGCTATGGCCCTAAAACAAACCCTAACAGAGGATTTGAATAACAATGCTGTACATGTCAAGCAACCAGCAAACAGCCATTCAAGTGAATGCCACTAAAGGTTATATATAAGCTAGACTATTTTATATTATTTTATTTTAGAGAGTGAACAATACCTTATTTTCTTAGGATTTGCAAAAACTATAGCGATTTTACAGAAACACCATCAACAATGGTCCTTGAACAATGAACTGTAAATACATTTTTTTCCCTTAAAAATAAAAGCACTGATACTGGAGAGATAAACCATGTCAACACTCATCTATACAGCATTTAGATGCACTCAACTATTGCTTGGCTGCAAACCTTTCCACATAAATCTTTTTTTTGTTTGTTCTTTTTATTGCATTAATGATTATTAAAATGTTGTTGTACTCTACATTTAAATATTAAAACTTTAATTAACAATATTTGTGAAAATATTAAAAAAAAAAAATTTCAATAAATGTTTGTATAACCAGTCAAACTAATCTAAACAGGCATGTAATTCTTCTGTAATTATTCTACCTGCCTATGAACCCAGTGCCCTGTGGGCAAGATCCAGCATGCTGACCTACAATATGAGGACCGGTTTACCCCATTGGTTTACTCAGCATATACTTTAATATGTCCATTAACAAATTCAGATTCAAATCTTTACATATAACTATGACAGAGTACGTTTTTGTAGAGACATATAGAAAACAGAAACTTATAATAACAATAACAATTCTGTGCCCATTTAAGATAAAAATATGGTATTGAACAAAATAATCAGCTGTTTACGTGGGTTGACCTATTGATTTAAAATTCTCAAAGAATGTTAGTCTGAGCTGTTGTGAATAGTATCGTGTATGTCTGTCATGTATATTTATCTGTTTAGTTTGAGGCTCAGCTTTCCTGTTTCTAACATGCTGGAGCTGAAGGCCACACTGGCACGGGATGAAGTGTGTGCACGTGTGTATCAATACCTTCTTGGTCCAGAAACTAATTTAAAGATGTTCCTCCGAGATTTGCCATAAAGAAATTATTAATTCATACAACTATCATTTTTAAGTACTATAATTATGTATAATTGTATTTTATTTATTAAATTCTATTTCTAATTATAATATTTTAAGTAATATAAAGATACCTTATTTTCCATTAGGAAATGAGCCACAGACAATACTTTAACTTCAGTGTGAAACAATTTTGCCCACATTAAAGTGATTTCTATTCTGGCTCTGTTTACAGCTTTCCTTTTACAGTGTCAGTCTGATACTTTTCCATTTAACCACATTTATTCTTAAGAAACTATATAGATCGTTTTAGTTCCCACTTTACAGCTCATCAGTGAAACACTCAACCAGTATGTGCAAAGATCCATTTGGTACATTTGAAAAGTCACTGAAAGCTCAGCAATGCTTCCCCAAATAAGAGCAGGACTTCCCCTAGCCATCACCCAAAGCAAGGGCAGTGCATTGGAGCTAATTTTAGAGTATTGAATCAGCCTGCCCATAGTCTAGACTCAATGCACTAAAGGGCAATTCTCATTTAACCTCCTACCATAGAGCATGAATTAGGACACATCTTTTACTTAAACCATAGCCCTAGAAATGGGCTTTTCTTCTGTTGATCACTAAGGTAGAGACAGTTCCAGACCAGGAAATGCATTGTTTAGCAATTCAATCCCAGGAGAGAATCTGCTGTGTCATTTTGCACAAGACATGAAACTTTACTGTGGCATTGCAGAATGCATATCTAAGACTGCACTGTGGTGTGTAAAACTATCCCAGATTCATTTTTAGCCACCTCAGACATTGCCTGTAGATGGGCGTACAGTAAATAGAAACTTTCACTCTGTCATCTTGCCATATGCCTCATAAGCTCTACTGTAATGTGGAAGTCAAAAGGTTGAACATGGCAGGTGGCAAATTCTATCCTTGCAGTTTTCCAAATGTAAGAAAATGCATTTATGTACAAGGAAAAGTGATGTTGTGTTGAATATCAACATGTTTGTCATTCGGCTTTTATGCTGTACAAAAGTTCGTTATACAAGTTATTAATTTACAGTAACTTATATTTCAGACAAAAACTGGCCAGTTAGTTTATATACTATACTACTATAGTCACGGTACCAAAATTCCAGTAGTCAGTACCAATAACAGCAAAATTTCAGTTCTCGGAAACAGTTACCATAGCAAAAAACGGTTGGAACCACTGTATTTTACTGTTTTAACTATTTGAAAAAAATTATTTTATTAAATGATGAGTTTACTATTTATATTTATGAGAATAATACATTTAAACAGCATGTAGCCTTCAAATGCGTATTCGTAAACATACGTTAGAACAACACCAGGGTAAGTAAATGATGACCTAATTTGCATTTTAGAGTAAAAAATATCCCCCTGTCCCATACTGTAACGATCACCAGCTGGAGTGCCCTCGAGAGCCACCAGAGGGCGCTCCACAAATAACTATGATCACTTCCTCACAAACTACATTTCCCATACTCACTGCCTGGACTCATTCCAACTGATCAGATTCACCTGTACCTCATTGTCACTGATTGCATTCACCTGTGTCTTGTTGTCCTGCTAGTCTCAGTCTATTTATATCATGTTCAATCATTCACTCACCGCGAAGTCTTGTTGTACTGTGTGTCTGCATTTCCGAGCGTTTTCCCGTGTTTTGTTTCTGTTTTTGACTTTGGATTGTTCTTGGACTCTGATTATTGCCGCCTGCCCTGACCTCTGCCTGTTTCTTGGATTATTTCTGTGTATTCTCCATTGTCCTGTCTGCTGATTCTTGACCCTGCCTGTACGACCATTCTATATTATAGCTGCATTTGGATCTTCACCTCCAAGTCTCGGAGCAGTTCGTGACACATACAGTTGTAAATCCAGAAACACTCCAGTGTACTGAGCAGCTTGAAAAACAAAACTTGTATTCCAATTGTATGGATTATAAACAAAAACGATGAATCTCTTGTTCCCTTTCAGTCGGTCACATTTGACGTCATGTCAGAACATCACCGACGTATTGGGATGTTCCAACGTGACGTCTCCGTTCTCTCCTAAGGGATTGAGGGTAACATACAATTTTTTTTTAGCAGGGAGTCAGTGTTTGGAAATACTTGTAATTTATACACATATAACATGATATCAGGTCAAATATTTTACAAGAGAACAAAACATTACGGTTGTTTAAACCAATGAGTGGTGTTGTCAGCAAGTAGTTTCCCAAAAACTTTAAATAGACAAAAAATAAATTTAAAGGGAGTGTGATTAAAAATGATGTGATCTAGGACATTTATACAATGTGTTCCAGTCTAATGCTGCTATCTGTGCCAGTAAGCATAACAACCACACCAAAGGGGTGGTAGAGCCAATTGTATAATCTTGCAATACCGGAGACTGCAGTTTCAGGACCGCATTTCAAGGACCCTAGTTCTTTAAGAAATCGCAACCTACCGAATTGGATCACCACACTTATACAAGATGGACGTCAATCACAGTTTGAGTACTGAATTTAAATGTTTTTTTTTAATGTTAGCAAAGTTAATGTAGTTGAAGTGAGAGCTGCTAACTGTGAATTAATAATGTATTGTATTCGTTCCCACGTTTAATTAATTCGTTCCTGCAATTTGAATCCGTTCCCTTGTTTTAGTTAAATCATGGACAAGAATTAGTTTCACTGACTTCCTTCATTTTATTAAATGCATGTGTTAAATCATGGACACTTTGTACTAATTTGTTCTCTAATTTTGATTTAAATGTAATGTTATGATTTAGTAAAATGACGGAACATTCGTATTCGTGTTCACAATATATGCACAGCATGGAGATCAGGAAGGACAGAAAGGGTCATGGGGGAAGGGCAACTATATCCTGACAGAAACCGCTCGTCTAACCTACCATGAGCACCTTTCCGTTTTTCACACCCCCAAGTCAGATCTAATCTGGCTGTGGCACAGGCAATGATTTCAATCAAATTCCCTGAATGTGGGGCAGTACAAATACTGTCCTCTGCCTCTTCAGACACATCTGCTTCCTCTCAGCTGGATGGCACCAGTATGATATCAGCTGGATCGGATGACTCAAGAGACAGCACATCCTGATCCAACAGATCGCTCGAGTCTATGACCAAGGAGCGTAAAAGGGCCGAGCCGCGAGGCACAGTTGCTTTTCCTACATCCCCCGAGAATAAGGAGAAACACGAACTGAGCTTTCTCATTGAGAATTTCTCACAATGAGCCCATTCAGAACCCTCGAAAACTGAACCTGCACTATAGGTTCAAATATCTGGGACACTGAGGCACACACTTCTGGATGCTGCCTTCACCACATGCTAACTATACAAACGTGATGACGTGTGATGACGCTGATGATGTGTACTAAGGGGGCTCTGCTTATGATGCTCCAATAAAATTAGACACAGGTCACGGTTGCACTGGCGTCCCCATAACTTCGATCCAAGGGAACAAGGATGCACAAACAAGAAATGCGAAGCACACCAAGAATGGACCATTTTAATGGACTGTGGTGATGCTTTTCCACAGTTATCGCAAATCTAGTAAAGTTTTTAGTATTTTCATTGCTATAATATCACAATGCTATATTTGTGTTATATAACCTTGGCAGTAAATGACAAAAAAACTAACTAATGTTGCTGTGACTGTGAGGATTTTTCTAATACAAAGGCTGGGGGACTGATAGACAATTTTTTTCTCTTCTGACTGCTGTAATGAATCTCTCTATATTTTCGACTCTTTTGGACGATCCTGGAAACGATATTATAGATTTTTTCATTCGCTTTTAGCTTACAGCAAATGCAAATACTAAAATTATATTTGCTGTTGTCTCCCATTCCCCGCAGAAGTTTACCTAACTATGACGACTCCCGCTTTTGAGAACCCCATGTGAAAAGATGTCCTTCATTCATGTGATCCCCCCAAAACCAGTTCATGACATGTTTGTGTTTCAGTTGGGCGTTAACCCTGTTAACCTGTGGAAGACTGTGATTGGTCCTGCTATACACCTGACCTGGATATAAGGACCGCCCCAAACACTCAATGGACGTCTTTGAGCCCCGTTGACTTTGTAGTCAACCTCGCGTTTGAAGTCTACTATTTGATTGTGCTTCTCTTCACCTTTGTTCGTTTCGTCATTGTTTAATTAAGAGTGTCATGCCAGAGAGATTGTTAGTGTTTAGTGAAACTTTGAGTGAGTGTTTGTTGAACACTGTTGTTGTAGTCCTTTATCTGACTATTGCCTGATCGACTGCGCCTTGAATTCTGATTCTAACTTGTCGACCTGAGATTTTGTTAATAACTGTGTAAATATTCTTGTATATACTTTTTACCAGATTAGGGGTTGTAGGGGGTTTGACGCCAATTTATTTGTTTCTCTTTTCCCCTTGTTTATGGTTAAGGGAGTTAGGTAAGTTAAACTGTATTTTTGTTTTCTTTCTTTTGTTTGTGGTTCTTTAGTTTCTAAAAAGAAGATTGTTTTGTTTGTTATTTAGGCCTTGTCTGCCCCTGACGCTAAACCCTTCATGGTAAATAAAGCTCTTCTTATGTTATCTCTCTGGTAGTGTGACTCTCTTCCTTTTTCCTGTTGCGGCTGACCCCTAGACAGTCGTAAAAGAAATCGTTTTTCATATGTTTTTACACAGGCAATGCTTTCCAGATTAACAGATCTTTAGCAGACATTTTACAGACGTAGCTATACTATCTGGGGCTAGCTTCTAGTGCAAAAACAGCAACATTAAAGTGCCGTAAAAGGTGAAATTATACATGACATCCAAAATAATTACCTCATCTTTGCACACAGCAACGTGCATAAGGTTGCATGCAGAGAATTCTGCCTTAAAAAAGCGCGCTACATTACTGCCATTCCTTTCTCGACAATACGTTTGTAAAAGTAGGGTTTTAGCACTTAATAGCACGAAGAACAAATATAGACACAGACTGATATCGAAGACTTTTCGATACAAAAACACCATCACAGTTCATCAAACAAAAAGGTAGGTCATACAATATACCATGAAGTTAATTTTAAACAGTATTGTCAATATTGTTTGCTGTATTTAGAACAAAATAATAACCGTTGAAAAACAGTTACGACACTCACGTGAACTTCCATAGGATTTTATTAATTGAGTAACCAATAGTTCCAGCTGTTACATGTTGGCATTCAGGCAGGTAAAGGAGCAGGCTGAGAATCGGATCCATGTACAGTTAGAGATTTACTAAAATAATCCTCAAGGTTGAAAACATAGGGGGTGGGTGAAAACAAGACAATCCAGGATACAATCAATCATTTAATGACTGACAAAAACAAGTAAAACACAAGGGCTGTTTATACATAAGACAAGCTTAAAGGGTAACTAAACCCTAAAACAACTTTTTTTAGTTAAAGGGGTGGTTGATTGCGATTTCACTTTTTTCATTTTAAATAGTGTGTAATGTTGCTGTTGGTGCATGAATAGTATCTGCAAAGTTGCAGCGCTGAAAGTTCAATGTAAGCAGAGATATCGTCTTTTAAAAATCAGGAAGTTGAATGCCTACAAAACTGACTCGATTGGGACTACAATGGGTTTTAGACGTCACTAACCCATACATTTACATCAACCCTCCCTCCGGAATATGCAAAAAAGGGCATGGCCATATTTCTGCGGCTCGTTGAGTGTGTTATGTTCACCCAGATGCCAGGTCTGTGTTCGGGCTTCCCATGGACGTTGTAGTTCGTCAACAATGGATACAATTTATGTTTGACAGCCACACAATGTGAGGCTACCTTCAGAAATGCCTAATGAAGCCCGTCACCACAGAATGTGGGAGATGGCTTGAAAAGGCGCCTGTCGTAATACCGTGCGACAGAACATGCGTCTAGAGTGGGACCCAAGGTGAAGAACCGGGATCTGAACCATGTAAAAAAGGGAATGAAGAAAACAGCGCATTAACCTTACCATACATATGGAAAGTACACAACGCATAAGTGTGCTTAGCCACTCCAAATCCAGGACGGCCTGGTGAGGCCTGTAACCTGGCGAGCACAGTTGGTGAGATCTCAAACTCAGAAAGGCCGGAGAGGCCTGAAACCTGGTGACCACAAACCTGTGGGAGCTTATTTTTCAGGAAGGCCTGATAAGGCCTATAACCTGACAACCACACCGTGTGGGGGCTACTTTCAGAAGGCCATAAATATGGTTTTTAGAAAGTACATGAAACAAAAGTGCGTGTACTTAGTAATTCCGAATCCAGGAAGGCCTGGATCAGAAAAAGGCGTCTGTCGTAGCAAACTTCGACGACAGGACGCACCTAGAGTGGGACCCAAGGTGAAAGACCGGGGTCTGAGCCACATAGGAAGGGACCGAAGCATACAGCGCATGACCCTTACCATGAAAATGGATTTTAGAAAGTACACAAGACGTTCCGTTGTGTGACTTACCATAAATATGGTTTTAACATAATCAGGAAGGCCATATGAGGCCTGTAACCTGATAGTCAAAATGTGTGGGAGCTCACATTCAGGAAGGCCTAATGAGGCCTACAACCTGACATGTGAAAACTCACAACCACACCCTAGCGACCACAGTGAGTGGGAGTTCACATTCATGAAGGCCTGGTGAGGCCTGAAACCTGACATGTGACAACTCATAACTAGGATGCCTGAAGCCTGGTGACCACTGAGTGTGGGAGCTCATACCCAGGAAGGCCGGTGAGGCCTGTAACCTGACGACCACAGTATGTGGGAGCTCTTATCAGGAAGGCCGGGTGAGGCCTGTAACCTGATACCCAGTATTTGGGAGCTCATAACCAGGAAGGCCGGTGAGGCCTGTAACCTGGCTACCACAGTATGTGGGAGCTCTTATCAGGAAGGCCGGGTGAGGCCTGTAACCTGGCGAACACAGAAGGTGAGAGCTCATATCAGGTAGGCCGGTGAGGCCTGTAACCTGATGACCACATCATGTGGGATTTCATAACCAGGAAGGCCTGTCAAGGCCTGCAACCCGGCGACCACGGTGTGTGGAAGCTCATAACCAGGAAGGCCTGGTGAAGCCTGTAACCCAGCGACCACAGCATGTGGGAGCTCATACCCAGGAAGGCCTTGTGAGGCCTGTAACCCGGCAACCACAGTATGTGGGAGCTCATAACCAGGAAGGCCTGGTGAGGCCTGTAACCTGGCGACCACAGTATGTGGGAGCTCGTAACCAGGAAGGCCTAGTGAGGCCTGTAACCCGGCGACCACAGTATGTGGGAGCTCGTAACCAGGAAGGCCTAGTGAGGCCTGTAACCCGGCGACCACGGTATGTGGAAGCTCATAACCAGGAAGGCCTGATGAGGCCTGTAACCCAGCGACCACAGCATGTGGGAGCTCATACCCAGGAAGGCCTGGTGAGGCCTGTAATCCGGTAACCACAGTATGTGGGAGCTCATAACCAGGGCCAGAGATCCTGTTTCCCGCGGGAGTTACGCCTCCTGCGCGCCCTACTCCCCCTACCGGGAGGAGGGGGTGCACGGGAAGCGACACTGGGACAGCAGGTTGCTTGGTGGCACGGAGTCCCGCAGCAGGTCGGTCTGGTAGGCCTGAAGACCTCAAGGGTGTGCAGAACCGCACCTGCCTGACCTGCTGCCGTGTACGCTCTGTCATTCAAGCGCGAAGATGTCTTGAGCAGCTTGGATGGCAGGGTCAGAGCTCTTAGTGAAGAGGACCGACCAGAGGCGAGATAGTTAGCCAACGTCTCGTCCACTGGCGGCATCGACACATATCCGTGCTCCACGGCTCCCTCCACAGCAGCGAAACTAGCCTGCTGATGCAGATAGAGACGTGAGGAGAACGGGTTCTTCCATACCCTCTCGATCCCATCATGGAGATCGGAAAGGAATGGAAGGCTCATCCAGGCTGGGGCTTACGGGTGTGGAGGAACCGGCCAAAATACCATGAGCGGGTTCCTCCTAGACGCGCCTCCACTGCAACTGCAATCTGTCTGTGGCGAGCCCCATAATTTCAACCAGCTCAGCGTACACTGGGCAGGAGGGCTGAGATGGTCCGGTCTCAACCAAACTGACATCCTCAGCAGCCAACTCCTGCCCGGCCTGAAAAGAATAGTTACAGATTCACCAGAGAGAGAAAGAAAGAGCTCAACATCGACCTGTAACTCACCCTCGACAGCTGGTAGATCATACACTTCCCTCGAGAAGTGGGACAGACGAGAGCAGAGAGTTCTGATAGAAAAACTCTCACAGTTCGCGAAGAAAACTCCCTCGAGAGCTTCCCGCGCGTGCTCTTCTCCCAGGCAGAACACGCACAAATCGTGTGAATCCTCCGGTGTCAAATATCTGGACACAGGTCGGCACACTCGTGAAAAGTGTTTCTCCGCGTCTCTGTACGCTTCATCATTGATACTATCAAACAGACAAACAGTCCCTGAAGACGAAAAGGATGTTATCACGGTTTCAAGGCACCCTTTTTATACATCCAGGTTGCGCGCTCATCATTCGAGCTGATGATGCACGGGCTGTCGCCGGTCAACATGATTGCTGTGAGTTGATACTTGATTTCAGACACCTGTCACGCCTGAGGCGTTCCCCATAGCGTCGATGACGTATTGTGGAGTTCCCTTTCGAAAGGGAACCACGAATACATGTTATATTGCACCCCATAAACACAATCATGCAAAGAAAAAAACCAGTAAACCACCCCTTTAACGATTTAGTCTGTAAGACTGGGGCTTTATTAATGCTGTTCATTGATTCAAGTAAATTGTTTGACATTTGGGTATAAAGTGTTTTAATTCTACAATATATGGTGTAAAACATCTGAGTCCTGCCCTCTTCAGGTTGAACGGTGGCTAGTGCAGTTGAATTTTCCCATTGGATGTTGTGGTACTGCATGACCTACGTAAGCAGGCACCAGGGGCCTCATTTATAACCGTTGCGTACGCACAAAACAGGCCCTGAAAGAGGCGTACGCCACTGACGGGAAAATTTGCGCACCTGCACGCAAACTCTGACCCATGCGTAGCCTACGACCGTTTTGGAGGTGGAGCAGTTTGGCGACACCGATGGTGAGCACTTTTAGACATAAAATCTAAAGAAAATTATACATATACAGAAAGATAATACAGATATAATTTCACTCACCAAGCTATCACATGAAGCAAACATCCATCCCTTCTTAAATGTCCGCGCCAGCGAGCGCGTTGGGCCATTTAGTGAAACTGACGCAGCCTATCTAAAACCGTAGGCTACATCTTCATTATACGTCCTAATCATAAATACAGTGCATGTTCACAATAACAGATTAAATAAACAAAATAATGATTTAAACTATGTTTTACTTCTGATATAAACATTTAGATATAAAATATGCCATTCTGATTAATGGAGTTAGAGAATTGCATGAAATAATTACTGAAAAGTTACATTTTTTATATTCAATAAATATAAATATATGTTGTGGATGCAATGCTTTCAAACACTTTTCCTCTGGCATGCTGTGTTTTAATGTTTTAACTACAGAGATAATTGCTTATCATGATAATAGCAGATTGTCTGAGAAAATAGTTTCGTGCAAATAATGCACAACAAGGTCTATCTGTTTCCATTAAAAATATAAATCAATTAAAAATACTCTTTGGCCAGTGGAAAACATTGAGAAAAACTTTCTCTGCAATGTATTTTACACTATTTTATTTATTTATTCAAAAACAAGGCAATGATAGTCTACTAAAATATTTTTTATTAATGTTCCAAATGTCTTGTAGCCTACCGTTAAACATGTTATCACGTGGATGAATAATCATATGCAAATGATATGCAGATGAGGATATGCATAGTAAAAACTGCGTTGTAAGCTCCACATATGGTTGTTTCAGGGAGGAGACGCATGTGCGCACAATCTTCCGCTAACTGGGATTTATAAAGTGAATTCAGCGCAGGTTCTGGCGCGTACACTTTTAGTAAGGATTCAACGCACAGTTTTATAAATGAGACCCCTGCTCACCACGGCCTTGCCTTCAGAGAGGTGCCTTAAAATTATACTAATTGTAGTTAGATAATGTGAGCAATACCAGTTGTATATATATATATATATATATATATATACACATACACACACACTTCATACATTTTTTAACAGTTTTTAGTCTTTCTGCAATCTTTCTCTCCCTGTAGGAGGTTGAATGAAGTCTTCTTTCTATGAAGACTGCCCATTCAAGGAATAACTTATCTAGCGCCTCACTGGATATACAACTAGAACTTGTTGTCACCTAGAATAATGATGTAAGCTGCAGAAAAAAAAAACAAGAAAAAAACAACAACCAGATGGTAGTGATTCAAACAGTAAAAAGCCCAGTTCTGTTGGACTTTCTGTTGTATGAAAGTTTATATATTTATTTAAAATAAATATATAAAACTCTGTCAAAGTAGAATATAACAAACAAACAAACAAACAAACAAACAAACAAACAAACAAACAAACAAACAAACAAACAAACAAACAAACAAACAAACAAAAGGTAAAAAAGGCTAATGTTTAACTAACTGTTTATTATAGAAGAAATTGAACCAGAAAGAATCAACAAGATAAAAGCAAAGGATAAAATACAATCTCTCTTCATATAATACTTTTTTTAATCTGCAAGGGGCAAAAAACAAACAAACATTAATTTATATTTCAAACATGGAAAGGGTGGAGCTTTCTCTGTATTTCATTTGAAAAACTAGACATGTGATTAAGACTGCCATACCGCTGACTATTCTCACAGTATCTGCCTCATCCTGAGAGACTTGGCAAGAGTAGCTACTTGTCTGCATTTAAGGTAAACTAAATCTTCATTATCACTTATGAACCTAAGTGTAAAGTCAGATTTTTAGTGGTTTAATAGGTAATTAATTTGAATAGGTTTAATATTAAGTAAATTCCTCTTGCATCCATCACTTTCTTTTAAAGGTAATGTAGTTGTTGTGTTAGTACTAATTTTACTTATCAGTAGTTAATGCCTCTTTCATGATGTAATTCAAAATCTTGATTTGAATTACTGATGTTACAGATGTTTACAGACTAATATACTGATTTTGAAGATGTGTTAAGAGACCTTTTAATGTACCTTTATTAAAAGTAGCTGCCTAGACTTGGGAATGAAAAGGGTCACACCCAGTGGATGGATTCTTGATTATAATGACTGTGGTGCTTCATATGAATTTGTAGGTAGCCCATATTGAAATTTGTAGGTAGCCCATATCTCTCTAGAGGATAAAGAGGTAGAATGATTAGTAGAGGTAGTCTCATTATCCTTAGACTTATTATAGCCTTGTACTTAAGTAATTTTTTTCCTGTTATTTAGTAAAAAATAGAAAAACCAACTAAGCTTTGATTATGGATAAGAAGTTGGACCTGTCCAGACTATCAGAAGAGGAGGCCAAACATGTGTGGGAAGTCATTCAGAGAGACTTCGTCCTCAGGAAGAAGGAAGAGGAGAGGCTTGGGTGAGAACTTTAAATTATTACCACTTATCCAGCTAACAGGGAATGTTGGGTAATTTTAATTTTCTTGGCTAACGTTCTGGCAAGGTTCTCATAAAGGTATGAAAAAATGTTCTTCCAGTATCATGAACAGAATAGAATGTTTTTTTTTTTCGAATGGTTTTTTTTTTCTGAAAGTTTTAGTTAGAAAATTTGTCTAACTTTTGTTAATGTTACTACTTGTTTCAGAGAACATTCAAAAGTAACTTACCATAATTATTGCAAAATTATAAAATGGAACGTTCCCTTAAAGCTTGCATAACAAAAAGACAACATTAAACCATTGAAACCTGTCCATTTTGAACATTCAGAGAAGATTCAAAAATAAAATGTTCTTAACTAAATGAGAATGTTAGTAAAATGTTCTTAAAACATTTTTTTGTTAGCAAATCTTACATTTACATTGGTTTGTTAACGTTTGTGATCTGTCAGTGGAGCCAACCAGCACATACTGTGAGGTCTATCCATAATGCATAATTTCTTCCATATATATATCTCTATATATCATACACACCAGAAAAACAAGTTTATGAGAAAGGACATCAAGTTTGAAAGGGCACTGTTGTAAAGACATCATGATGATCATGGTACAGTCACAAGGCCTGATCACACCATTCCACTGGGTGGGAAAACACGATGCCCCAGAGCTCTATTCTCTATTCACAAGGAGGTCTCTGTTTGCCTATTGAATTCTTATTTGCTTGAGTTGGAAGATTATGTTCTTTTCTATTTCCTGGCAAGGACAGTTATTTAGTGTATGTCTTGAATTCAAGTTGAATTCTTGATATGACTATTTTACGACATCAATTATGTGATCTAGTGCTGAATTATTCTATTATCATGATCGTGAAAAATTCAGTACAAGTTTGTGCGACTGTTTAGAAAGGTTTCCATTTCAAATGTTCACTGACAATATACTTTATGAGTTTTGATATAAAAATAGACATATATAAATTTCGGCAGAGTTGATAATCTGATCATTATTTTAATGTTATGATAATGTTGGATAAACAATAATTCTTTATTGTTTTGTTTAAATCATAAATGGAAAATTATATGATATACTATACATGGAAAATCAGTCATTTTAAATGCAATTGCTAGTCAATTTAAGCATCACAATATTATATGTAGCAAATGTTATTTTAGCAAATCAGAAGGTGATTATACATTTTTCACTGTACACATATATCACATTAATAATTTACAATCCATGTTAAACATAATGTTTTAGCTAATTATTTGCTGATAAATATTTAACATGTTTTTTAGATTAGTGTGTGTATAGGCTGTGTATGGTGAATGAAGAGCCACTTCTCATTAGCATAAGCTTGACAAAATTGATAAACTTCTCTTGAGGGCCGTTAATAGGCAGGGAAACATCTCAGGCTACGACTGTAACCCTAGTTCCCTGAGAATGGAACGAGATGCTGCGTCACCCTGCCTTACTTCCTGCATCCTTGTGATCCAATTGCTTTGGCTAAATCGAAGCTAACGTCGGTCAGAGTGGATGTGCTTTTATCCTTTCCTGGTCGTGACCTCACCCGCCCGTGACGCTCACTCTCGCCATTGGACAAGTTGACATACATGCTTCAGATGACACAGCACAACTTCCCTCGACAGGGAACATAGCGGTTTACTTGTTCAGTAGCATAAAGACAATACAGCACACTGAACTGCAAAATAAAGAGGGTTTAAATACAGAGAATAATAAGGGATAATCAGCTAATGAGTAACCATAACTAGAAATGATGGGAACAAAAGAAAACAGGAACAAAAAGGTAGTCGAAACTACAAAGGGCCACTTGTGGTCTTTGCTCTTGACCACATGTCTACTCTATGACGTATTTCCTGTAGGCCATTTGGCCCAAGTGGATTTCAATACCGCAAGTGTAGAACTTTTGATTACCCGATAGGACATACTTATTGTTGTAAAAATGTAGAGTGTATAGCTTTATTTTGATTTTCAATACTTTGCATTTTAAAATAAACTTTTAAATGTCTGTTCCAAATGTACTTCTAAATGTAGAGCCTATGTAACAGGTGCATTTTTGTTTTAAATTGTGGTGCTTCTAATTAAGTGATAAAAAAGCAGTTGCAAATGTTGTGCAGGGAGCATAAAATGGCACGTCTTGCAAAAGGCATAAAAACAACTAATATTTAGCAAAAACGGAATAGAGAATGTTGAACTGTCATAAGAGTGAACTACACCGGGGAGCTACACCCACTGTAAACGTTTCTCTTTGCAAGCTTTGGTTATACTGTAGTTGGCTGAAATTATACTTCACGAGTTCACACTTACCAATGATTAGAGAATAAAAATGGTTATGCGTATTTGGCGTGCTGTCCGGGGGGAGGGCTCCGAGCTCGGAAATTGGGCCCGAACCCAGAGTACTCCCCCCGTATCTCTGTTTAGGAAGATAACTAGGCAAGTGTGAGGAGATGGGGTGGTGGAGGGATGCTGAAAACTGTCGAGGAATATGGGTGAGTTGACTGTGTGTATTTATAGGCTTTACTTGTGCTGATTGAGTGGACCAGTTGATTACTGATTGCTGACAGCTGGCTGACTTGATTGTTTGATCATTAGAACGTGTTCCTCCCGAACCTTGTTAATAAAACATCAATTCACGAGTTCACACTTACCAATGATTAGAGAATAAAAATGGTTATGCGTATTTGGCGTGCTGTCCGGGGGGAGGGCTCCGAGCTCGGAAATTGGGCCCGAACCCAGAGTACTCCCCAAAAAGCAAAGTGAGTAAAGGACAGCCGCCTGCTTAAAGACCCCCCGAAAAGAGCGCAGAGATTGGCGGGCTGGCATTTCAAGGAGAGCCTGGTAGTTTTGGCTGGGAGAGTTTGCGGTGTCCGACGAGAGTTCAATGCTTAGGGTATCGGACGGGTAAGTATGGATGTTCGAACGGGAGGGTTCTTGTGGCAATGGTCCCAGCATCAGAAAGGGTAAGCCTCACCAGTCCTAAGGAGCTCTCGCGGAGTCTGCTGGGAGATCAATACTTGCTGGACGCAGAAAAAGGAGATATATATACTCGACCGGGAAGGCTGACTCTGGGTCCGCTGGGAGATCAATACTCGCTGGACGGAGAGAAGACAGAAACTCGACCGGGAAGGCTCTCGCTGTGTCCGCTGAGAGATCAATACTCGCTGGACGGAGAAAGAGGACGTATAAATACTCGACCGGGAAGGCCGTCTCTGGGTCCGCTGGGAGATCAATACTCGCTGGACGGAGAAAGAAAAGATATAAATGTTCGACCGGGAAGGCTCTCGCTGTGTCCGCTGGGAGATCAATACTCGCTGGACGGAGAAAGAGGAGATATAAATACTCGGCCGGGAAGGCTCTCGCTGTGTCCGCTGGGAGATCAATACTCGCTGGACAGAGAAAGAGGAGATATAAATACTCGGCCGGGAAGGCTCTTGCTGTGTCCGCTGGAGATCAATACTCGCTGGACGGAGAAAGAGGAGACATAAATACTCGGCCGGGAAGGCTGTCTCTGGGTCCGCTGGGAGATCAATGCTCGCTGGAGGGAGAGAGAGAAGATATAGAAGCTCGACCGGGAAGGCTCTCGCTGTGTCTGCTGGGAGAGAAATAGAAGACACGGATACTCGAAAATGTTTTTTTTTTTTTTTTTTTTTTTTTAAACCAATGAGGATTTGGTGGGCTTTTTTGATATGGAAACGATTAGATCTGATATAGGTTTGGAACGCGTCTGAAGACCATCTTCCAAGCGCTTGGATCTGTTGCTGAGAGAGGCCTTTTTGGGCTGCTGAGGTTGCTGAAAACTGTCGAGGAATATGGGTGAGTTGACTGTGTGTATTTATAGGCTTTACTTGTGCTGATTGAGTGGACCAGTTGATTACTGATTGCTGACAGCTGGCTGACTTGATTGTTTGATCATTAGAACGTGTTCCTCCCGAACCTTGTTAATAAAAAATCAATTTGTGGACAACTGCCAGCATGCATGGAGAGGTTCTTGGGACTCAAAAGACACAAGCAGCTTCAAATACATGTTTGCTGCTCAAAAGTGGCTTTTTAATATAGCTTCCCTTTTAATACAATTACTTTGATTGACAGAAACTTTTTTTAAAAAAAAAGCCTTAAATGATAGAGTTCTTCTCTGCTCTAAATCGCTCACAAATCATTTGACAGTTCGATAACCTCTAGTCAGTTTAGGCAAAATATTATTTGTTTTCATGCCTTTTGAAAGACATTGCACAATTTTTTATATGCTTTTCATAAGAAAATAACTTCCTCCCCATATTGCAGAACTGTGACTTGCTTAATGTAGAACAACCTTTTTAAAATAAAGTAAGAAGAGTGAAACAAAGTAAAAGCTCATTTTCTTTTAATTACAAATGTACATGAGTTAAAGTAAAAGTTTACCCACACAATCTTATCTATTTTTAACTAATTTATTATTTTTTTACTGCTTTTATTGTATTTTTAATTTCTTATGAATTGTTTTATGATTGGTATTTATTTCTTCTTTTGTAAAGCACATTGAAATAACACAGTGTATGAAATGTGGTATATAAATAAACTTGATAGTGGGGAAGGTTGCAACAACATCACTCATTTGGCTTAAAATTAACTTTCACATTTTAAGGACAAGTTGTAGATTTCAAAACATCTGATTTGTATCAGAGAAATGTAAAAATGATATCAACACTTGAAATACATAACACACTTAAGTTACAGATGGTAAAAGCAAACAATATTACAATCATCCCTGTCTCAATCCCTACATAGTTTTGATGAAATAAATCATCTCATTGAATTTTGTTCTTCTACAGACCTTACAATTAAAGATGAATAATCAAACGTGGAATACAATCAAACATGAGATATACAGAATATATGCCCTGGATAACCATCAATAGGATTTCTGGTTACTTTCAAGAGTGGCGATATTTTTTTTTCATATTAGTATGGGGTTCCTGTTTATACTGGTAGAAAAACTTCATAACTACTTACAAGCCATCAACAACTCAAGATGAGTAAAAGAAATCATGCTCATTTCGCATCTGTTCACGGAATATATTATTGGCCTTCTCCACTTTTTCATGTGTGTCCAGATGCTTGTTCAGCAGAGCTTTGTAGTGCTTCTCGGGATGGCCGTCCATATTCTCCAACTTCCAATTGTAGTATGCATTATTTTGAGGTGTTTTGAGATTTTTACCCAGCCACACCCAGAGTTTGGCGCAGGGCAGAAGACCCACAGCGAAGTCTAATGGATCTTCCATTAGTTCTCTGTAGTATGACAGGTACTTCGTCATAGCTGGAGTTTGGTGAATGGTAGGCGCATCCTGTGGAAATGAGTATAAAGCATCTTCAATAAATTCAGACACATTTGGAAAGTTTAGTCTTTGTTTTCTGTTCTTACCTTAAAAGAAAATCTTTGAAGCATTAAGTCAGTATATTTTTTATAACTTAAGTATCTGCCTTTTATGAAGTCCCTGAGGTCATTAGGCTGGATCTCTTTTTCACTAATTTCCTTCAACATTTCCATCACCGTCAGTATGTAGTTGATGTCTTGCATGGTGAAGCTTATGTATCGCTCTGCCTGCAGATTGCCACTCTGCATTTGTTGTAGGAAGTCTACTCTGAGTGTCTCAAAGGCAATGATACTGTTGTTCTCCCAGAGAAATTCATAAACATCTTCCACAGATGTAATTTCCAAACCATTACTGGGGCAGCTACAGAGTGTGTACCTGTTACATGCACAAACCAGTACCAAACTGAAATCTTTAGCTAGAGGGTTAATAAAGAGGTAATTGTTGCTAAACCATAGAGTTCAATATAATTTATCAGGCATTTCTGATTAGCGAAAGTCCTGATAAAATTGAGGAATGACCATTATATTAATATACCCATTTGTTTTAGAAATTAAAAGTGTTTTCTTTATAGATTGTCCAAAGTATGGGTGTTAAATCAAAACTCAGTATTCATGCCAAAGTTGATGTATCATGTAAGTAAAATAACTTACCTAAAATATAAGAAACTAAAACAAAGAAAGGCCACCATCTTCATTTTTCTCGGGTATTGATGTGTACGTCTCAAGCTCTCTTTAACTTCCTCAATCTCCAAGCACTACAGTTTCTGCAAAGAGCTAGTGTTATGTATGCTCATTTATTGGGTAATACATAGTTTCGTTTCAGTCAGTCACTGCGAGCTATGTCAGTGACTGACGAAATGGGGGTTTCGCTAGAAAGCACTATCACCTTCGATTTATTAGAAAACAAGCCAATGGTATGAAAATCCCGCTGGCTCCTACCCGCTTCCGGGGAGTCCACTATACCTTGGTGGGTGGCAATGCCCCTGTCATGCGTGCGGAGGTCGCTGCCCAATTGGCGAAGGGTGCGATTGAGACCGTCCCTCTAGCCCCAACTTCATTGTACCCAAGAAGAGCGGTGGGTTACGACCAATCCTAGACCGTAGGGGCAGGGCAGGCATATTAGTATGCAGTTCTCCCATTCGAATTAGCCCTGTCCCCTCGCAAAAGTTGTCGAGGCAGCCATTGTGCCACTCAGGCAACATGGGGTTCGCACCCTGAACTATCTCGACGATTGGCTGATTCTAGCTCACTCAGGTTTTTCAGACCAGGTTTGCGAACACATGGACCTGGTGCTCCGGCGCCTCGCCCGTCTGGGCCTTTGGGTCAACTGGGAAAAGAGCAAACTCTTTCCCATGCAGAGGATCTCTTTTCTCGTTATGGAGATCGACTCGTTCGCCATGTACACGCAGCTTATGAGCGAGCGTGCGCAATCACTGCTGACTTGCTGAGACAATTCGAGGGCAAGATTGCGGTTCCACTGAAGTGCAGCTACGTCCGCAGTTGCAGCTACGATGCTCGGTCTGCTTCATATGAGACCACTTCAGCAATGGCTTCGCGATCGAGTCCCAAGATGGGCATGGCAACCAGGCACGCTCCGAGTACCAGTTACTCCGGCCTGTCATCAGACCGGCACCCCGTGGACGAACCTCAGCTCTCTCCGGGCCGGAGTGCCCTTTGAATGAGATTCCAGGCATGTTGTTGTGTCAACAGATGCCTCCATCACGGGCTGGGGTGCCATGTGCAATGGATATGCTGCAGCGGGCTCCTGGACAGGACCCCAGCACCTTTGGCATGTCAACTGACTTGAGTTGCTGGCAGTACGTTTGACTCTGCACCACTTTCGAGCGTTGCTCAAAGGACCAACATGTACTAGTCCGTTCCGACAACACAGCGACAGTAGCGTACATCAACCGACAAGGTGGTCTACGTTACCGCCGTATGTCGCAACTCGCCCGCACACCTCCTCCGATGGAGTCAAAAGCATCTGAGGTCGCTTTGAGCCATTCACATCCTGGGAGAGTTGAACCGTGCAGCCGACGAGCTCTCACGGTTTCAGCCACTTCCTGGGGAATGGAGACTCCATCCCCAGACGGTTCAGCTGATTTTGGAACAGTTCGGCGACGCACAAGTAGATCTGTTTGCCCCCCACGACTCTTACCATTGCGGCCTGTTTTATTCCCTAACTGAGGGCATTCCTGGCACGGATGCACTGGCGCACAGCTGGCCGCGGGGCCTCCGCAAGTATGCATTTCCCCCAGTGAGCCTTCTTGCACAAGTCCTGTGCAAAATCATGGAGGACGAGGAGAAGGATCTTTTGGTTGCGCCTCATTGGCCCACATGGACTTGGTTCTCCGAACTTGTGCTCCTCGTGACAGCCCCTGCCTGGCCAATTCCTCTGAGGAAGGACCTCATTTCTCAGAGACGGGGCATCCTCTGGCACCCACGTCCCGATCAATGCAATCTGCATGTATGGCTCCTGGATGGGACGCGGCAGGTTTGAGTACCCTACCACCTCAGGTGGTGGCTACCATCACTTCAGATAGTACCTTGTCCACAAGACACGCCTATGCTCTGAAGTGGAACCTCTTCGTCACCTGGTGCTCTTCTCGCCGAGAAGACCCCAGAAAATGCCCTATCAGTGTCATGCTTTCCTTCCTGCAAGATGATTTGGAGCGAAAGCTGTCTCCCTCCACCCTCAAAGTGTATGTTGCCGCTATCGCCGCACATTACAATGCAGTTGAAGGTAAGTCTTTGGGGAATCATGACCTGATAATCAGTTTCCCTAGAAGAGTGAGGAGACTAAATTCTCCATCGAGCTTGAGTCTCTCCCTCTCTCTCTCGAGGATGAAAAATTCCACCCTTTGGGCTGGATACCTCTGAGTCATATGCTCCCATACGCGGGTCATATGTGTATTTTAAGTCCTCCCTATGGGTAGGCATTGTGTTACATGTTCCTACTGGGATATGTTACCCAGTGTACCTTGGTATTCTTGCGTTAAGCCTACCCTCAGCAGGAAAACATAATGTGAGATTGCCAGCGTCCATCCTTTTATATCCACGCAGTTGGGCGGAGTTGCACTATGCAAACTCCGCAGACCCATGGCATTTCCTTGCCATTGGCTCATTTTTTAGAACTCGAAGGTGATAGGCTTCTAAGCGAACCCCCCATTTCGTTATTCACTGATGTAACGTCTCCGTTCCCTCCTCAGGGAACGAGGGTTACATACGTAACCGAGACGTTCCTCCTGCACTGTTGAGGGAACGGAGACATTACGTCAGTGAATAACGAAATTATTACACATAAGGGGGTTTCTCAACCAGCGAACCATGCACATGGAGGCACCTAACCCCCCTTATGTGTATTTCCACGGTAAGTCTCCTCAAAGCATGTGTCTTTCTCTCGACAAGACCCTCTTGCCATCTCTAGGTTGAAACAACACCCTGCGGGCTGGATATATCTGACTTATCCATATGCATCCCGTACTCGGGTCATATGTGTACTTAAAGTCCTCCCTGTGGGTAGGCGCTGTTACATATTCCATCTGGAATATGTTACTCAGTGTACCTTGGTACTCTTGCGTTAGCCTGGCCCTTCGCCCGTGCTAGCCTCACGGCAGGCAGCTGTGGCTTGCACAGGACACCGGAAGACAGCCGCAGTGGCAAGATTAGATTGCGACCCCCATTTTGTCAGTCACTGACGTAACTCGTAGTTACGTATGTAACCCTCGTTCTCTGAAGGAGGGAACGGAGACGTTAAGTCCGCATGCCACTTCCGCGGTACCGCACAGTCTCGGCTCCTCAGCAGGTAACAAAATGCAAGATTGCACTCACGGCTCCTTTCATACCCACTTGGTGGGGCGGAGTTCGCAATGCAAATTCCGCAGACCCATGGTATTTTCACACCATTGGCTCGTTTTCTAATAACTCGAAGGTGATAGGGCTCTTGGGCGAAACCCCCATTTTGTCAGTCACTGACGTAACGTCTCTGTTCCTTCCTTCAGGGAACGAGGGTTACATACGTAAACGAGATGTTACGCCTTCTGTTTTTTTCATGTTAAAGTTCCAAGGAACTTCTACAGAGGTGGAGTATATTACACCTACTGTTTTTTTGCATGTTAAAGTTCCAAGGAACTTCTACAGAGGTGAAGTATATTACCTGTCTGCTGCTCTGCCCAAACTAGTTGAAACACAGGTACAGTATACAATTCCAGAGAAAAACATTATAGAAGCCAAGACGGAAGACTTCCTTAGTAGAGGCTCAAAAGAGTGATTAATTTGTTAATGGGCATCGCTCATGCCCCAGAAAAAAAGGGACAGCGCATTTGGAATAAACTACGCATTTCTTAAGGTGTTGAAAAATGTATGCAGTGTTTCCTTGTTCTTGGTTCTCCCCTGTGAGCCCGAAAAACCAGAGTTTGCTCAAACTAATCTCAAACTTACCTGGGTAGCAACTAAAACCGGATTCATGCAACAGACCACTGGCAAACTATTTAACAAACCTGTCTGTGATTGATACCAGTTATCTAAAATGATATGAAAAACAAACACTTTTTTTGAAAAAATAAAATCTGAATGTTTACTGTATAAAATCCTAATGATATGTCGCTTGTATAATAATTTGGAACACAGTGTATTGTGCATCCCTATAAACATTGTGTGTCCTGCACAAGGATCAGAGTTTGTTTGTCAATGATTTATATTTAATTAATTTTAATGTTTTTATTTGAGGCCTAAGCCAAACCTGGCCAACAGAAAAGCAGCCCGATTCTCACCCGTCAAAATCATACAGCTTATTTCTCTGAAAAGCTTATTCTTTACTCATGTATGTCATTATGCTGAGACATTCTAAAAGGCTCTGTCTATTTATATTACATTGCAGGGAGCTTAAATCAAAGATTGAGAAGGAGGAAACAAAGAGGGAACTCCTGGGATCTCAGTCAAATCTGGGAGACTCTCACTGTATCCGCTGCCTGCAGCCCTTTAAGTTCCTGGTGAACAGTAAACGGCAGTGTATAGACTGCAAACTCTACACCTGCAAGACCTGCAGCCGCTATAACAAGAAAGAGCGTGGATGGGTATGCGACCCCTGCCGCATGTCCAGGTTAGAATTTTTTTTCTTTTCTCAGAGTTGAAAGCTTATACACTTAGTACACTTACTTCTATAAAGTAATGTGAATATATTTAATCACTTATAAATAAAATCTATACATAGCACCTGTTGTTTTTTTAATCCAGGGTCCTAAAAATTGGAACCTTGGGGTGGTACCATGACAATGTACACTCTCGCTTCAAGCGTTTTGGCAGTGCAAAAGTAATGAGGTCACTGTACAAGAGATTAAATGAAGATGGTGAGTGCTATTAAAAGCCACCTGATAACCTTTATTGTGTACACATTGCTGTCACATCATCATACTGGTTCAGTATCACCAGACATTTTAAGTGCTTGTGCGAGCAAGGGAGTGTTAAAGGGATAGTTCGGCCAAAAATGATATTTAAGCCATGCATTACTCACCCTCAAGCCATTCGAGATGCATATGTCAATCTTTTTTCAGACGAACACATTTTCAGTTATTTTAGAAAATGTCTTAGACCCTTTAGTGGATATAATGTGAAGATACGGGGTCCAGCTCCTTCAAGTCCCAAAATGTGCATACATCCTTCACAAAAGTAATCCATCCGATTCCAGGGGGATAAACGAAGGCCTTCTGAGGGTAATCCGTGCGGTTTTGTCGTAAAAATATACATATTTAAAACTTTATAGATGAAAATCCGGCAACGATCGATGCGCGTTCACGGGGTGATGGAAGTCGGCGTTTGAGGTAGGACGTAGCGTAGAAAACGTCGTGACGTAGAATGAACGCGCAGGCGCAGCGAGATGGTCCTCACTGCAGAACATGAAATCCATGGGGAGGAGTCGGATCTAGATCCGACTCCTCCCACCTTACATACCTAAACCTACCCAGCTCCACCCCTTATCCCTAAACCCACCCCTAAACCTACCCAGCTCCACCCCTTATCCCTAAACCCACCCCTAAACCTACCCAACTCCACCCCTTAATCTGGATCCGACTCCGCCCCCCGGATCTCGTGTACTGCAATGAGGTGCTACTGGGCGCAGCCAGAGAGTAGAGCAAACGTCACGTCGTTCCCTACGCTACGTCCTACGCTACGCTACGTCATGACGTTTCCTACGCTACGTCCTACCTCGTACGCCGCCCGACTTCCATCACCCGTGAACGCGCGTCGATCGTTGACGGAAGTCAGATATTTTCATCTAAAGTTTTAAATATGTATATTTTTACGACAAAAATTTTTTGGATTACCCTCAGAAGGCCTTCGTTTATCCCCCTGGAGCCGGATGGATTACTTTTGTGAAGGATGTATGCACATTTTGGGACTTGAAGGAGCTGGACCCCGTATCTTCACATTATATCCATAGGCATTTTCTAAAATAACTGAAAATGTGTTCGTCTGAAACAAGATTGACATATGCATCTCGAACGGCTTGAGGGTGAGTAATGCATGGCTTAAATATCATTTTTGGCCGAACTATCCCTTTAAGTAAGAGATAATGTACAGTCAGCCAGTTATTATGGCAAACCAAACATTGGCATGTTGATGGGGCCTCAGAATAGAGGGCTCTTCATCCTGAAGGGATTTATTTTTCCATAATGACTGGCTGACTGTACATTATCCCACTTAGTATACACCTACTCTCTAAATAAACAAATGTGTGGATATGAAATATTGATTTCAGTTTAACATTGTATACAGTCATTTTAACTGTATAGTTGGTCACACTTTAGATTAGGGTCCAATTCTATGAATTCTGCCTCAATAAACTCCTAATTACTGCTTAGTAATAGTTAGTAAACAGTATTGGGCAAGGAAATGTATTTGGTAGTTAGTAAGGTAGTATTTGGGTAAAGTATTGGGTAGTTTATAAGGTGTTGGGTAAGGTGAGGTACTGGGTAGTTAGTAAGGTGGTATTGGGTAAGGTTTTGGTTAGTTAGTAAGGTAGTATTGGGTAAGGTATTTGGTAGTTAGTAAAGTAGTTTTGAGTAAGGTATTGGGTAGGATTAAGGGATGTAGAAAATGGTCATGCAGAATGAGGCATTTTCTTTATAAGTCCTAAACTGAAGTGTTACCTTATAGTCACATCGGATAAAAGCACCTGCTAAATTAAGAAATGTAAAAAAAAAATATTCATGATCAATAATTAGTAAAACTTATGTAAAGCATGTATATACTGCTTTTCAGATGCACAACTGCAAGTGACAGCAAATAGTTAGACCATGTGTAATCGTTGTTATGTCTGTGTATTTAGTTACCAAAAGGATTTGTTGATCAGTCTTTTGAATTCAAAGAACTCTGTCCAGAGACTGTGTCCCAGCAGTGCTGAGGCCACAACTGGGTCACATGCTGTGCCTGGGGCGCTGTATAACTTGTTGATGTTGTTTATAGCCTTGCACGACAGGACATGTTAAACAGAAATATTAGAAACCTTGACTGAATGCACAAATGGAGGCGTAGATTATTTCTCCCAAGGTTAAAGATGACTGAAGTGACATCTGTCTTTGGTTTACAGCTGTAAAACTGTTTATGTTCTTTGTTTACAGTTATAAAGCTTAGTTTTGTTGTGGTATTATGTACAACAACAACTTCAATGCAAAAGTGATTACTCAAATATCTAATTTGTTAATTATACCTGAAAAAAAATTGGCAATAATTCCACATATTGTAATCTAGTTAAATAGTCCTTAAGGAATGTCAGATTTTCCCTTTGTGTTACACAAGACCCGTATTTACATTGTTGTCCTTTATTTATTTAGGGCAACGTGATGATGACACACAGAGCATGCCTGATGTGCGCAGTGAGTACAAAACACATTCATGGTGTTGTGAAGAAAACAGGAAGCATATAGTTGGTGTTGTCACAGAGTAGAGCTGAGGGCATTTGACCAAGCATTGTTGAAGGATCCCTATTGAAACCATGGAATCCCTCTAGATAGTGCATCACTGTAATATATAATGTGTTTTATTCTTAGATGTGTGTAATGGTCATGATGAAGAACATATGGATGCTGCTGAAGCTCAACGTTATAAGCAGGTAGATTAAATTATTAGATATTTGAATTTACATTTCAGTATGAATTTCAGTAGCATTTTTCAAGGCTTTCACAAGGTGAAATAAAGCATGATTAAAAAAAAACTCTTTAACAATTTAGTAAATCATTATTTTTGTGCTTAGTGTGTCTATTGGTACAGTTTTTGTAGCCAATACCCTATGAAAGGCCATTTCTGCTACATACAAATAAAATAAAAATAAACTATTCCTGCTTTGGTATGTCACAATTATAATACTTTGGTTTCACAGACAAGGCTTAAGCAAGTCCCAGACTAAAATACATGTTTGAACTGGTTTAACTTGCGCTGACATGCCTTAAAAAATGTCAGTGCCAATGTTTTATATCTGCAAAACTTTGTAGATGCACACCAGTAATGTTTTTTTCTAAGACATTTAGAAAAGACGTTTATAAAAGCTACAAAAAAAATCCTAATTGAACTAAGGCCTAATCCTGGTTTAATTTAAGCTCTGTTTGTGAAACCAGGCTAAAAAAAATCATAATTATGAGATGCTAAATTACAATTATAAGATAAATGGTAGAAGTTATATGAAACTAATTCATGTTTAGAGTAAAAACATCAAAGTTATGATATATATATATATTCATAATTTACGTTTTATCTCTAAATATGAATTAGTTTCATATAACTTCTACCTCACAGCAACATCTCATAATTATGTAATAAATCATAAATCATATATAATCATACTCATAATTATGACTTTCGATACAGTATTAGGTAAAAAGACCTGAACTGGAACCATAAGCGATGCAGTTGTCCACTTTAGTCAGTCTATAAGTAACTTTGCAATTGCATGGCCTGGTTTCACAAACTGGGCTTAGATTAAGACAGGATTAGGCCTTAGTTCAATTAGGACATTTTAGTAGCTTTTCTAAATGTGCCTTAGGAAAAAAACACAACTGGTGTGCATCTTGAGACAAAACAATGGCACTGACATATTTTAAGATATGTCAGTAGCCTACAAGGAGCTTTCAGTTAAAACAGCTCAGTAATGAACTTTGGTCTGGGACTAGGCTTAATGACTAGACGACGTCAACTAACTCTCATTATTTTGCAATAACATGTCAATTAACTCTCGTTAGAGTATTAGTAATAGACTGTTAAGTTTGTAAATTAACATGAACTTGCAAAGTTACTTATAGTCAGTAGAATATAGTGTATAGACAGTCTACTGACTGGTAGATGACATGCAGTTACAAAGTTCCTTATAGAATGTCTAAAGTGGACTATTGAAATAGTGTTGAATAGTGTAGTGATACTCGAAATTATGACATATTAAGGAAAAAAAATATTAAGACAAAAAAAATTAATGTCATAATTTTGACTTTTTACATCATGGTGTATCAAAGATTTTCTTTTTTTTTGTCTAAGTCTACAACTTAATTATTAAAGATACTTTTTTTCATTCAAAATCCACTTTGTTCATAAATCTGAGGTGGCACATTTAAATGGGCATGATGCTTCTGTTGCAGTTGAATGCTATTACATTACTATACATTATTATACATTACTGTATATTTCATAAATCCCTGGGAATATTTTAGAATCATTATGTAAAAGCATTGGGAATATTTTAAATTGTGCAATTATGATTCCAAAAGTCTCTTAAACCAGTATTCTGTTCCTCATATTATCTTCTGAGAACTTGTTGTGACTTTCTTTCAGATGCGAAAGACCAAGCGTCTACTCTCTGTCCACCCTATGGATCTCGAACTGGACGACTATGCCACTCACTCTCGCAGACAGTCTGTCCAGGTATTGATATGGTTCTCACTATTGTTATCAACATCCACATTTTTAAGGGGTACTCAGACATTATAAACACTTTTCTCTCTTCTCCAGTACATCCATGAAGATAGAGGTCAGCGGAATGATCTAGAATACAATTCTGACATGTACCATCACCATAACCATCGCATGAACCGCAGGAAAAGTCTCGACAGGATTTCGCGCCCAGGTGAAGAAAGCATGTTCTGTTTGTACTTTTTGCTGTCCGTTTTTTTCTTTACCATTCTTTCTCGTCCTCATTTCTTTAACAAATAGACAAATTCACACAAACTGCAGCTGGACTTCAAGTAAAATTTGCCATATTCACAAAGTTTTCAGATTACACAAAGAATATTAATGTTGTCTATGTCTATACAATATTATAATTCTAAAATAAGACTCTTCATTAGTGTCTCAGAATATACAGAAAATAAATAAAATATATTAAAATACATGCAAGTAAATGTGTAACACAGGTAGGACTAGACTCGACAAAGAACAAGAAAACACACAAAGAAACACTGGGGTATAAATACTAGAGGAGCAATAGGAAAACAAGACACACGTGGGAATGATTGCAGAACTAATCCACTAGAAAAACTACAAAGAACTACAAAACATGGCGAAGAACAGGAAGTAACATAAAAGTACAAACAAGACCAATTGAACACAGGCCAGGATCATGATTATGTGTTAAATCTTTTTTATGAAATATATTTACATTTTTTAATATATTTTAAATGTGTAGCTTACCCCATACACATATTTTTTAAAGAAACCATATGTATGCAATTTTGCATGTTTCTACTGAATTCTGTGGATCACTGACATAACATTTTGAAAATAACATTTGTAATTATGCATAATGTTGATCAAGTGGTAAAGGTTAAATGGGTTAAGAGGTTTAAGTATTACAAATCATATATTGTTTTTTTTTTATATCTGTTCAATTACTGTATAACATGATACACTGTGTGGACAGTCACCAGGAGAACTTATTTTCAGCATTAAACAGCATTAAGCAAATTAACTGATTTGTCCTCTTCATTTTTGTTGTAGATGATGGACTGTATTCTGAACACAGAATGGTACGCGCACGCTCTCTCTCTAAAATCAACTCTTCCATGGCTCCACGCCAGATCTACCTGGACACTTCAGAGGAGGAAGATGTGTTCCGTTACCCTGTCTACCAGCTGCCCCCGCGACGACGCAGTCGAGCATCATCTCAGGAAAACATTCATCAGGGACCAACACCGGTATGATGAAGAGACTTTTAAGAGGCATTTGAAATATAGTTATACTTAAAAGTGCATAAATGGTTTCAGATGGCATTGTAAAAAATGCACTATTCACAATTAGAGGAAGTATTCGAGGTTACTGAGAGAAAATGAGTTGTTTTCAGCTGGTCATGTGATTTCAACAAGGTGACTCCCATCAGGCTACTGATATGACCTGGTTCTTCACCTCATGAGGATGTACATGATTTAAAACACTATCATTTAAAAGTCAGTTTAAAAAAAAAATATACTTTTATTCAGCAAGGGCAAATTTAATTGATTAAAAGAAGCAGTTAAGACTTTTACATTGTTATAAATATTTATATTTCAAATAAATGCTATTCTTTTGAACCTTCTATTCTTTAAATAATCCTAAAAACAATGCATCCATGGTTTCACACAAAAAATATTAAGCAGCACAACCATTTACAGCTGTGATAATAATAAGAAATATTACTTGAGCACAAAATCCGCATATTGATTTCTGAAGGATCATGTGACACTAAACACTGAAGTAATGGCTGCTGAAAATTCTGCTTTTGCCATTACAGGTGTTGAGATTTGGTTGTAGACAGCACTACGCAAAAAGAAAGAAGATCCAAATGCAGTTTTATTGGAATCACAATCCAAAGTCGTAGTCCATTAAACAGGCAGAAGATCAGAGCACCTTAAATCCGTCCAGTCCAATCAAACAAAAAACAAACAAACAAACAAACAAACCAATCCAGAGTGCAAGACAGGAACAAGAAAACCAGGACACAGGCAGATTTCAAAACCAAGGAACATAGAAAACAGGGGAAACACTCATGTATAGACAAGACTTTGCCACACTACAAACAACTGTACATGTATAAATCTAAATATATAAATAGACAAAGAGAGGTGATGAGGAACAGCTTCACAAGATTACATTGATGACAAACAAAGCACTGTGGGAAATTGAGTCCATGAAAGTGGAATGAGCGGTAAGAGTGCCCTCTGCTGGAGTTCAAGGGCACTCGCAGCTGGCGGGTGTGACAACAGGAATAAATTACATTTTGTAATATATTAAAATGGAAACCTGTATTTTACTTTGTAATAATATTTCACAATTGTTTTTTTTTTTTAGCTTTTTTTTTACTGTATTTATGAGCATGAGACTTTTTTCAGAAAATCTTACCGACCCTAAACTTTTGAACAGTAGCATATCTTTAAAAGTACTGTTTTTATTGTACCTTTAAAACAATTATTACTGTAGGTAAGATTAGTTTCAGTTACTTCCTGTTTGTCTGTATTTGTAGAAAGATTTATTTCAGATGTCACATAAAACAAGAAACTGTGTTTTCTTCCTATTTAAAGGTACAATATGTAGGGTTTTTCGCCACCAGGGGTCGCTAACCTCTTACAATAACAAAGGCGTATTGATGACGTATATTCCACATGAAGCGTAATTATGGATCTTGTCGTCAAGCTGATGGATCTTTTATGGATGAGTGAATATGTTTTTAACATGACTGTGGTATGAAGCAGGGCGCGATTGCTAGACGTATACCAGCGCCACACGCAACGCGAGTCCCGCGGATATAAAGGAATAAGGACATTTCATTCTACTGAACTACACGCAAATGCTGAATTAATATTCACACAGGTCAGTTTATTAGACAAATTAAACTTGAGGTAACGCAGCGCTGTTTCACTTGCTCTAACAGTTACACTATCACACTAAACGGCATTTGAGTGTGTTGAATGCTGTTAGTTAGGTTGTTTGTTGGCTTTATGAGACTAGCAGTAAGCTAGATCAACATAAGAATAACATACAGATAATATTCTAACATTTCATCATGTTGAACTAAATAACATTAATTAATTTTATGTACATTTGCTCACCTGTCTAATAAAGTACATGCAACATTAGCATCTCTGTCGAATCGAAGTTAGTCGCGGACGTGGAGCTCTCGGCATCTCGAAAGATGTCTCAAAGTCTGCTTGCCATGGTCCATAATGTTTGAACAAAACAACAACAGCATGAGCGTCCTGCTAGGCATAATGGGCATAACCCAGTTGTCAACGTCTGTCACCATGGTTACTATCGCAGTACAACTCCCTCACCCCTGCTCACACACCCTGTTTCCTTGGTTAAAATCACAATTTTCTCACGATTTGGGAAACATTTGGGATATTGTAAGTGATCAACTAAACAAAATATATAACATAGGCCTAGTGGTTTTTGGATATTTTACTGCAAAAATCCTACATATTTTACCTTTGAGCTGAGTTAGATAAAAATATGGTTAGGAGTGACTACCTTGTTCAAATAATCATTTGCTCAATCTGCATATTAAAGTCAACTCAACCTCGATTTTTTCCCCTTTCTTTCACATGTTGCTGTGAGGTAGATCAATGAACTGAGCAAGAGAATGTCTGCCATTGAGAGTCTTTTGAATCGAATGGAAGAGAAAATGTCCTTGCCTTCTGATCAGGTATGAATAAAGTCTCAAAACAGAAATTTAGCTCCAGTACTTCTTATTAAAGGTTTCATATAGGTCCATATATCATGATTTTAAATAAAAACTACTCACTTTGGATGTTTGTAGCCTGTTCAGCCCACAGCAGGACAGATAGATGAGGATAAGCTTAGACGGAAACTAGATGAGCTCTTGAGCGACAAGGCGCTTTCCTCTGATGAAGATGAGCCGAAGAGACCTCCTAAGTCCAAAAGGTCCGCTGTGAGGGGGGACCAGGCACCGATGGCCCCTGTGTCCCAAGAACCCTTAAGCTCCTCCAGTGATGAAATGCCCACTGAAGCACAAAAGGTGAGTACACAGACAATGCACATATCCATAGAGTGCAAAAATCTATGGGAGATGCTGTATTTGTCCAAGGTAAGGTTTTCCTGAGAAGCATCTCTGATTAAAAAAAAAAAAAATTTTATAGAAATGCAGATTCAAATGTCTCATTATCAGAATACCAGATGGTATTAAAAGTCACACAACCGCAGGTTTCCGCAGGTTTCCCATATTATCGGTAACATTTTGTAGAACGCTCGAAAAACAGAAAAAGAAAATTCTGTCTTCACCCTCACGTGGGTAATCTCCGGAAAGCAAATTAAGATATTTTTAATGAAACCTGAGATGTTACTGTCTCTCCATTTGAAAGTTCTGGTTACCAAAACTTAGAGCTCATAGATCCAAAAAGCTCATACGGCACCGTAAAAGGAATCCATATAAATTGAGTAGTTTAATTGAGTAGTTTAAAGTTAAAGGTTTGGTTACCTGGACTTTCATCGGAGGGACAGAAACCTTTCAGGTCTTGTAGGTTTGGAACGACATGAGGATGAGTAAAATTATGACAGAATTTTAAAATTTTGGGTTAACTATCTCCTAATAATCTTAAAATACTGAGTTTAGCATTTTTATTAGTATAGCCAAAGAAACATCTGAAAGACATTCGTAGTTCCCCTGAGTTATTTCAATAACTAATCCGTATCTTATCCAAAGACCCTTACGACACTTATGCCTCATTTAGCTATAATCTCAGCAATGCTAATACCATACAGTATTTTTTTAGGGTTTTAATGCTGATGAGGCTTCTCTCCTCTCGGTTAATTACTGTTCCCTCTACATGGCTTTCAGAGATCCACCGCGGCGGCCCTATGCGACATCACAACTGAGATTCTAAGAACAATTAATGCCACTGAAAGCGCTATGAACGAGTTGGCCCACTCAAATCCTAATGACAGACTTCAGTTAGCGGGCACAGATGTTAAGCATGCTGATGATGCGTACAGGGAACTTGAGGAAAATGTAAGCTTATCCCTCTTATAGATATTGTTATGTTTCTTTGAAGGAGAGAGGTTAGACTCTTCGACCAATCGGTTTGATATCACTCGATTTGTTAAGATTTGTTCAGAACTGAGTTTTGCTGTAGTTTTTCTTTCTCTCTTTGTTACTGCAGGTGTACATGACTGCAGGGAAGTCCTTTGATATGGCAAAAAAGTTGCAAATGATTGAACAGAATGCCAACAATCACTACAGCGGTCCACTTATTGATTCAGAACTCTCTGAACTGGAGGACCAGGTTTCTATGGCAGCCACTAAAGTTCAGAGCACAGAAAGTGAGGTGAGCGACAGTCCAAATAATATGTCTGTCTGTCATCCATCCATCCATCTGTCTGTTTGTCTATTTATCTGAATGTTGATATTAATTATTTATTTATCTATCAGGTCTCAGACATTGAGAACAAGATAGCTGCTCTAAGTGCTAAAGGATTATCAATTGATAAAGCCAAGAAAAAGGTGAACTGATAAAAAAGAACCTTGGTAAAATGTAACTTTTAAACTAATTTTCTTGCAGATTTGCAACTAATTAGATTTTTTGTTAATATTTTATTTCAGGCACTGAGCATACAACAAAAAAGGACGTTTTCCTCAAGACATTCCTTCAAACAGAGTACACTTCTGAGTGTATACAGGACATTGCTTTAACTTCTTTGTTGCTCTCCATTAATCCATCCCACTTAATCCATCAGTACATTTGCCTCTTATATCCATAATGTACATGCATTCAGCCCAAAGAGGATGTTTTGCAAATCATCAGACAATACATACAAATATGCTGAGCCCTAAAGGATTAAACAGTATTTTTCCACCTATATAAAACCTTTAATTGTGTGAATTTTGTTGTTTCAGAATGCATGAGAATCATTATTATGTTTTTTTTTTCAATGGTACAAACTGGATCACTTACTAATAACATTTCTCTTATACACAAATGTAATTTAGACCATTGTCAATTAAGGTTATCTCATATTGCTATATCAATGACATGTGAACATATCTGTGTCTATATTACTCTGTAATATCATGACTTAGGCCTATCTAATATCCATCTGATCTTGACTTGACACTAGTCAACTTTGTGTCTCTTGTGTAAATGATAAGGTGACTTGTTCAAACCCCAACTTTAACTAAAATCATTAAGGTAATTGTTTTAAAGACAAAGGATGTCAAGTATCCATGCCAGGAAAAATAGAAATACTTACTATTGCTTTTCTGTGCTTGCTTTGTTCCACAAATTGCCTTTACAACTTTGAGATTTTAATAATAAAGGTATTCCAATTTTTTTTTTCTTTATTGCATTATTGGTCTTTAGGCCTACTACACTAAACATGCCACTTTATTTTTAAGTTACATTTTGATTTATTAGAAATGTAAGCTGGAACATGTTTATTTTGTTTTCCCTGCTTGAATTAAAACATATATTAAATTATCCTCAACTGGTTTGCTGGTCATGCTGGTCTGTTGACTGGGTTAAACAACAGCTTTGCGACAATCTTAAAGCAGTTAAGGCCCTTCTATCAACAGCTTAGCAAATGCTTCATTATAGATATGTTAAGCATGAAGAAAGCTATCCGATAGCATTCTCATACAATCTCTCATTCAAGTACCTCCACTAGCTACTATCCTGGGCGAAAGTGAAAGCAGCAGACAAGGAAAAGTTCGTTTCATAATTCATACTCATACTGACAGGCTTGATTACGAGCAGGGGATCATTGTCGAATTTCTACCGAGCCTTTGTGTCCATTGTTGAGGAGTGTGCTGTCCTCTAGTGGACAGTTAAAGAAGTTAAAGTTTTTTTTAATCGCTTTGGCTCAATGAGACTCAGGGTCGGCGCCAGGACATACGGAAGGAGGGGCCTCGATGCGTCACTGGGAGGGCCTACTATTAATGATTTTTTTTTTTAAAGATTAAAAAGCCCGCGGGGGTGGGGGGGGTGGGGGGGGGGTTCATAGGCGTAATTTGCGGGATTTTCTCAGGATCGATATATTGTCCCCAAACACTTTGGGGATTTTCTCAGGATCGATATATTGTCCCCAAACACTTTTTGAAACATGGCACGGATGCACCAAATACAAATACATAAAACATCTCCAGTTAACTAGCAGAGCATTAATTTAGTTCGCTATTAAATAAGAGATCTAGCGCTAAAATGTTTTGTTTTTGAACTCAAGCTGCGCGCTGGTTGCCGCTGCTATCAGTGTCATGGATACAGTTTCTCTTGTGGCTCGCGCAGTCTTCACTCGGACACGCTCTTCAATCTATCGCAGTAACGGAGACTCTATTCGTTCGGTGAGATCACAATATAAAATGGACGCAAACGTGTCCCTGCTTGATAAAAACTGTAACCAATGATGAACATATTCGGTTTTTGATGAGACAGAAAAAAAAACTATACTGAGGGCGGATTAGAACCCGTAACCTCTGATATGCTTGGCAAATAATCTACCACTAGACCACTGAAGAATTAATTAATTTACAAATAGTTATATGTAGTTATAGTTAAAATATAAAAAATATATACTTAAGTTAATTATAATGTCAGGAATATATGTATAATGTAATATGTCAGGAATAAAAGGGCACAGTGGTAGCGTGCCTGTTGAATCTCAGCGGCTGAAATCGCGTTCCGAGGTTCCGAGGCAGGGTGGTGCGCTGACTAGAGGTGAGGGGGCACAGTGACCCAGGTGGCCGGGCCAGGCCCCCTGGGGCCCCCTCGTGGCGCCGACCCTGATGAGACTTTTTTTTCTCTCGCAAAAAAAAATAAAAAAAAAATAAAAATGGGTTCAGATTTCTGAACAATTAGTTTCTTGTTCACATCAGAATTGAATTTCTTATTGATTTAAGCAAAGCACATGCAATTTGTATATGGAGTTTGCTGACAGCAGCACAATCACCACCATTTTTGAACATGGAGGAACATCACAACTCTGAACAGAAGCAGCAATATTCGTAGAATAAATACAGTTGTATTTTTACAACACATTTTTTTTTTCTAGAAATGTGTTGCATGTAAACTAAAAATTCTTTTCATGGAATTGCAAGATATGTACTGTGTTAGAGAAAGACATTGTGTGTAAAATGAACAAGCAACCGAGAATGCTCAGTTGACATGTAAATTAACCCATTGCTGCTGCTGCTGCAAAAAAAAAAAAAAAAAAAAGAACTATACAAAATACAAATGTTAATTTTCTTTTTTGTGTAGCTACTACAGTGTTGACTTTTCTTAGTCAATTTTTACCTATAATCTCTGAATCTGTATTTACACAGACAAAACTGACATTCTTGTACAGAAAGCTTATAGAGTCAATAAAAAAGTAGGGGAAAAAACATGCAATTTGTGTATAACAAATATTTCTATGACGAAAAAGCATCTAAACATTTTGCCCAGTGTGGCTCATACGATGACATATTATGTTGCTTGGCCAATTTACTGATACAATAACTAAGTTCTGATGTTCCAGCAAACAGTTGTGACAATTGAGCTTACAGTTTATAAAAATGTGCCAAAACTATTGAGGAAAAAAAATGTCATACTAAACTGCAAACAACTTTGTAATTCTATTTGGGAATATTGTGTTTTTCCTGTGACTGGATTGACCAGACTTACTGTATATATATAGAGGCCCTATGGGGGGAGTTAGCAGATTCCTTTATTTAGTTAATAATGTTAAAACACAGAAAATAAGTCAACTATATGATTGAAATTCAAAAGGTATCACATACAGTCAGTCAGAAATAACACTGTAACAACTTTAACCCCAAAATTTAACAAAGCCTCTTCTAATCTAACTGCCCTAGTAAAAAAGGTATACTTTATTGTATTTTAAATATATTCCCTCTTTCAATAGTACATTGCAAATATACTAACACAAATTGTACTATCTTTAAATATATTAAAAGTATATTAGCAACACGCTTTTACCTATTTTTACAATACAAATTTTAACACACTTTAAAATAATTGTAATTAATTGTAAAATAATTAGTATATTTTCTAAAAATATATTTTAGAAAAATATACATGGAGTAGCCTATATTTTATTTTTTTAATATAATATTAAGAGTAAGAGAGTAAGTTTATTTTTTAAAAGTGTATTTGCACTTTAGCCTATTAAAAATATATTTTAAGTATATTTTAATTGTATGCTGGAAATGCTCATTGTAACAATGCATTGAAAGTAAACTTTCAAATTACGTCATAGTACCGTATACAGACAGACAGACAGACAGACAGACAGACAGACAGACAGACAGACAGACAGACAGACAGACAGACAAAAAGACAGATAGATAGATAGATAGATAGATAGATAGATAGATAGATAGATAGATAGATAGATAGATAGATAGACAAACAAAGATAGATAGACAGACAGACAGACAGACAGACAGACAGACAGACAGACAGACAGACAGACAGACAGATAGACAGACAGACAGATAGATAGACAAACAAAGATAGATAGATAGACAGGCAGACAGACAGACAGACAGAGAGCAGATAGATAGATAGACAAACGGATAGATAGATAATCAGACAGACAGAAATATAGACTGCAGATAGACAGACAGACAGACAGACAGACAGACAGACAGACAGACAGACGGATAGATAGATAGATAAACAGACAGACAGACAGATAGATAGATAGATAGATATAGATAGATAGATAGATAGATAGATAGATAAAAATGGCGAGTGAATCATATTCAACAATAATATTCTGAAAATATTTTGCGAACTGGTGCTAATGAAAGAAGCCTGACATAATTAAAATGTAAAGGTCAGGCCCCGCCCACATGCCCCGCCCACTTTTCGCGCTGCGTCCAGCACAGCCTGAAATCAGACCGTGTGCCATTGGGCTGCATTATATTGTCATCCTCACAGGGCCGCTCATCATCCGGGTTCGCTTTGCCCTAGAAACAAATGCAGCTCTGGACCGACAACTTTATTCTTCATTCGTTTGGTTTGACGTTACACCGAACGAACGTAGGAAAGGACTATCAATTAAGGGATGACCGGTTATTCACAGGAGTGTATGTTCTATCGTGTTCATGGGGTATATCAGCACACTGTCATCTTCCGTGCTATCCGTGATGTTTTGACATATCTATGTGTCGTTTGAATGTGCAACAGGCTCCCGCCATATATTCATGCGGTTTATGGAGACGATGGGTCATCAAAGGGAGGATGCATCCTAGTGCTCTACATTTTTTTGCTTGTGGTTACAATTTAGCCATCTATTAATGTTGTTCACTTACGATCATGACTCTTTGAATAGTGATCTTTGATCTGCACACAACTGAACAGCACTTCAGTTTGGCGAGGTCATTTTTGTCGAGGTTTGTGCCAGAGTATAAGGGAATTTAAAATGGCAACTCAAGTTACTGGGAGGAAAAGAATTCCCAACCGGGAGAAACTATCGGCGGAGGATGATGCGCTCAGTCAAATAGCTCGAGAGGTAAGACAGATGAACAGCATTTCACGTGGTACTGTAGCCGCAGATCTATCATGCTGCGCAAAAGTCGTCCTTTTACAAGTGCTGGAGTTCTTCAAATTTAGTCTTAAATGGAACCCCCTACGATCTTGCTGAATTATGATAGGGATTTTTGTCGGTTGTGCTGTGCGCTGTCCCTTTTTTCCGCATGCAGTAGCCTACGGAAAAATGAGCACGGATACGATGACGCTTGTCCTTTCATAATGTGAATGGGAAACATTGCACCCCTCCCCTTCCAATTATTAGGCGCTTGTGAATGACAAAAAACACATTATTCGTCGCAGTCTGAATCGAGGCATTGTTGCTAGCATGACCTACATGATTGCACGACTTCAGTTAATAGGTAGCATTTCCCCTATACAAATAGCGCTAAAGTGAAGTTGAGCAACAGCATCATCATTGGATACTTGCACAGCTGCGTGACGTCATGAAGCGAAGATCAAACGAAAATGCTGAGAGAATGTCCCAGACTGCTGACGTCAGAAACGACTCTGATGCGGCACATCACACCCAGTAAATGGCCCAAATAACCTTAGGGATATATTTTAAAATACACAGAGCTCAAATCGTGCTTATCACTTAAATACTCTGCCATATGTGGTCCTGCATCATCCTCCTGTCGTTTGGCTTTCATTTTGTAATGAAAAGCAGACACAAGCAGCTAGGTAGATTTCTTTTCTGAAAGGAACATGTGGGCTATAAATGCAAAAAATAAATGGTGCAGGGATTTAGTCAAGCTTGCTATTTTTACTTGTACTCATCAAGTATTATCTAGCCTATTACCAATTTTATTCTCTCAATTGTTTATCATAAACAGTTAATGGATGTTGTTATAATTAAGTCATCTTATTCATAATATTTCAAAAGCTGTTCCATATTAAAAGTCAGTTATTTGTGTTTCATGAGTTCACACAAATGATTAGATAGAGTGAAAGAGTATGCGTATTTTGGCATGCTGTCCGGGGGAGGGCTCCGAGCTCGGGAATGTGGCCCGAACCCAGAGTGCCCCCCGTATCTCTTATTAGGATAATAACCAGGCGAGTGTGAGGACACAGGGTTGTGGAGGGATGCAGAAAAAAAACTGTCTAGGAACATAGGTGAGTCAGCTATGTATTCATACAGTAGGTCTCTCATGCTGATTGGATAGATCATTTAAACATGCTCCTCACGAACTTTGTTAATAAAACATAATTTAGTGCCACTTAGTTATTTACAAAAATAGTCAGGTTTTCAGGTTCACCTCTGTGACCTTTTGGATCAACTGACCACATCTGGAAAGCATTTCCTCACTGAAGAATCCACACATCTTCACAATTGTCCCCACCACGCTTCTTTCTTCTAGTTGACCTTGACCTTACCTTGATGCTTAGCGTGTGCCCTTAATAGGAACAATCTTTCGATGTAGTATGGAAATGTATCAGGGATATTTAGTCTATAAAATTAGCTCCAGTTAAGGGATGGAAAAAGTAATGATGCTTTGCATCATTTGCCCTCTGGTCCTTTTGTTCTTGTAAAACTCTGTACCCACCCTCTTTTAAACGTACCATCCCTCTAACAGGATGAATCAGTCCCTGTAGAGTAGAATAAACTCTACATCCGCAAATGTTTTTCCTTTCTTTTTGATCCTCGCTCTCATTGAAACTGCACAATCAACCATTGCCCAAGGCAGGGAGAATTGAGTCAAAGTTAAAGGAATAGTTAAAATGTTGTCATTATTTTCACAGCTTCGTGTCATTCCAAACCCCTATGACTTTCCTTCTTCTGTTTAATACAATATTATTATTATTTTTTTAAACTGGCTGCTGTTTTCAATATAATGAAAATAAATGACAAATGTTGCTAACAGGCTCAACAAAAATGTACCATACATTATTGTTGTCCATACGATTTGTGACAGGCAGACATTTAAGTTGTCACACTGAAACCTTTATCCGCTTTGCCTGTCCAATTCATGAACAATTTAGTTGATTATGCACTTGGGTTTGTGCTTTCTGGAACTAAAAGGATTGTATAACTATGCAGATAGTCTGATCTTTTCAGTTATTCATTTGATCCCGTTCATAAAATCTGCTTACACATTCATGGGTCATAGCCGATTTGTGCCACACGGGAGGAAAAAATCTGAATTGTGTCACTTGAACCGTGTAATGTAAATGCAGTGTTAGACAGCTCTGCTTAGGCATAAATTAGGTGTGCAGTCTGATATGGAGTCATTATCACACTGCACTCAAGGCTCATCTGTGATAAGTATAATCAACATATCTGCCATCTGAGCTGTTTTTATACACTAGGCATTAGGGAACAACAAAACTCTGTAGAAACTTGATAATTTTTCTTCCCCTCAGATGCGTTTTGGATTGGGGTTTAGACTTTGTTTCAATGTGGTGCTGGTTAGTTCTAGCCATGACGGTCATGTGAAAGTCTTATAAAGTCTTTCCCACCCATTTTATAGTTGATGCAATGTTTTTATTTATCCTAAACAATGCTTTTTATATTGTCCTAATAGATTTTTGGCTTCTTTCTCAGCATGTTTCTGATCTTAAACTGCTCACTCTGTTTTATTGTACAGTGATGGTTTTGTCTGCTCATCACATTACAGGCAGTAAAAATGGTACGAACTAGGGTTGGAGGCACAGCCATGTTCAGACTGTCAGTCCAATCAGATTTTTGTGCATATCCGATTGGAACCCGATCATATTTAACAAATGTGAATGGCAAAAAATCATATGAAATGTGTTAATTTGTTAGACATTGTTTAAGGAAATGTGCTGAAAGTCACTGCAGAAACAAGGTTGTGTTGTTGTAAAGTGCTGGTCGAGCAGAAATAATGGAGTCATGTTTTGATATATGTTTGGTATACCAGCAGCCTGCTACGTTTTTGATGATGCATTAGAAGAGGTAGTAGTCCCGCGTGATGGCTACATACTGTCATGTTGTAGATAAGACCGCATCTGTAGCCTATTGCAAATCCCTCCACGTTGCTGTTGTTGTTGTTGTTTTTGAAGTATGCCTACCAATGCAATGTCATAAAAACCAAAGCAGATATTCTGGAAAACAAAAGAGCACCACAGGACACACATTGGATCTGAACAGTTGCAATACACAGTGTGGACAGTCAATAATTTAGATTCCAATCGGATACACAAATAATCAGATTTGGACCTACAGTATGAACATAGCCTAAGGTCCTTTATTGGGCCCCTGGGATAGGGGTCCACCCATAAAATTTGACTGCAATGATAGCTGATGCCTCAATTAAACAAAAAAGCCTTTTTTTTCTGGAAATTCGCTGTACAATTACCTGAATGTCAATATTATTTTTATTGACATTCCCCAAAAATCATTAAATTATTATTATAATTTTTTTTAATTATGAGCCCCAATAAATGAATTCTGATGTTTCTTCTTGGTACTCATATTATGGATCCAGCAGAATGGAAAGAAATTGAGAATTAAGTGAATGCATTCCAAACTCTATGACCGACCTCTTTCAAAGTGAAATATCTTCACTGTGTCTTAGTTGCACAGAAGCAGAAATTACATCTCAAGATCCAAATTTAACATATTCCTCATTCACAGCATGTGTAGTCCATTGGAACTTTGGACTCTATTCACATTCGACTCTTTTTCCACTTACTGCCCTTGTATTTTCCAACTCCTGAGACAGGAAGCAGAAAGCCTTTAAGGCTGTACGTCTTAGGCTTTGTTCCAAATGGCACTCTTGATATGTACTTATGGTGTTGCAGACCTGCCATGGCTCGTGTGTCTGTGAGACAGTAGAACATCCCATTGGATATTTTAGGGATTTCATGACCGCCTACTTTGCAGAAGCATTAATGCAGGCTCCAGCAAAACTTTTTGGACCTTGTGAAGGCTCTTTTTTTACTGTTATTAATGCAAAAAGGTTGTGATTTCAACTCTCTACACTGCAAGTAAATCACACACACATATGCGACTAAATAATGTCTATCATTAGCTACTGGCTAAGAAGTAGTTTAACATTGATATGTTTTCACGTCCACACTCTAACACTGACTGAGTGTTTCTCTCTACAGCACAGTGAGTGCACTATTACTATTCACAGCATATTTGACACACTCCTGGCTTGGCTGCGAGTGCTCTGTGTTTCTCTCACACACAACCAAAGAGAGAGAAAGCAAGAGAGTGGTATATACCACATACTAATGCACTACTATAATATTCTTTATTTTTCCTGTCAAAAAGATAGGAATTGTCACAATTTGTTCAGAATTATTGAGCCTTTAAAGTCCCCATGAAATCAGAATTTAAGTTTTTTGGCTTTTGGTATGAATATGTTAACCTTTACTGTTATCTATAAGCTAGTGTGACTGTGCTCAAAAACAATGACAGTCTCTCACTCAAAAGTCAGGAAGTCTTTCACTTCCGCCAATATGGATCAATGATATCACACGAACCTCCGTAGCGCACACATTTCGCTCCGGTCCAGAGACATGATATCTCAGATATCTCTCTCACAAAACGGACCCATTTGAATTCAGCACAGAATGCTGTATTTTAAAGCGATATGGATGAGATTAGGAGGAAACTGTGGCTTTACCGAGCACAGTACCTTTGGCCGAGCTGTGATATAAACTAAACGCTATTGGCTATTTTAAAAAAGGGGAGAGGCTGTTAGATAAATCCCGCCCTCTCTTCCTGTTTTAGTGGATATTACAGGTGTGTTCGACATCGGCTGCGGCTGGATGAAGGAGCTGAAAACAGAGACGTGAAGTTGGACACTTTCTGCTTAGTGACCGCTTAGTGACCATAGTGACCGCTCACATGGTGTTTGCATACTTTACCACAGCCGAAGTGAAATAAATGCAATATTTGTTAAATACACAGATGTTTCAGATACGTTTCCATTTAATACCTTATGTACTGCTAAATACAACGTATGTTTGTACAAGAATAGAGTTGAACTTAAGCCTATACTATTTAAATACCAATGTAGTGGGGTCTAGTTTTTTTTTAAATCAGTTTTATTTCGATTAACATGACACAATATAACATCGTGATTACATGAAAATTGCTTTTACTGTTATAAAAAACTGATTTGTGAACATTATTGGAACTGAAGGTGTTCGAATAAACACGAAACACACGTGATCGTTGTCATGTGATGGATTCGTCTAATCGTGGAACAGCTGTGTCGTCATCAGAGCTCATGCAGCCGCTTTTGAGAAGCTGCGCAGAATGAATCATCCGGCTGCCTTAGAATCACTCTCGCGGTACTTTGATGCTATATGTCACAGTCACGTGGCGTCAGGTGAACCTGAAACCTGAATATTTTTGTAAATAAGTAAGTCAGACACAATTTCTAACCGGAATGCACTGCTTCAAGCCACCTGCCGATCTGTCTTCGCAGGCAGCGCTGTAGGAAGTCGAACAAGCCTTACGTCAACACATTGAATAATGCCGAGTGTTTCAAGTGGTGGGACTAATGAGCAAGCAGCAATCTTATTGGCTAGCGCTCATCGCGTTTTGAACGAATGCAGACAACATTATTCATGAACCCAGCAGCCTATCAGACCTTTTATATCGTAGTAGAATTATAGTAGTAGTATTGTTATTGTTTGTTTTTTTACAGAAACACTGAATTACCAATAATATCAAGCATTGCTACCTGCCCATAAGAAAATGACTAGCCAATTGCAATTCTTTCGCCAAGGTGTGCATAGAGAGTTGATTTGTGGAGGGAAAGGTGTGGTTTTTGGCTGATGAGGTGAAGATAAATTAGCTGACCAAGTAGTAGAAGTGTATTTAGCCCCTGCCTCACTGCAGCAACAGATCGGCCAGCCACCACCCACTGACCTGCATTCTTTAAGCCTCTCCACAACATCCTGTGTTAATCGCCCCTTTAGGAGCTTCAATACTGTGCATCATTTTAGCCGCTTTCATTCAACTCCTCAGACAACTAAAATGTATTCCCTTTCAGCAGGGCTACTGATGACAGTTTCCAGTGTAAAGTGCCAGGAATGCAGAGACAGTTATTCTGTTAGTCATGCAGGGTCATATATCAGCATATTCTGCTCTCTGTGGTGCAGTGGAAGGCAAAGCTGATGTTGTAGGCCATTGCGAGTGTGCATGTTAGGGGGGTTGCAGTAAGCCTGCGATTAAGTTGCTGGGTAGACCGAGGTGAGGAGCAGACAGGAAGTGATGCTTTATGGGCCTGCATTGCGCTCTAAGAGCAGATTAGTCTGGAGCCACTCCATGGCTGTCTAATCTCCTGCACTGTCACCTAGAAAACAAAAACAACTGATTCCCTATTATTGTGTTTTACATTTACTCAGAATAACTGTTAAATCAGTTTATCTGGCCAGTATCACATAATTGTTTAATCATTGTTTATTTGCACACTCTGAGTTGTTTCAGTACCTAATTAACCAAATCAGGTAATGCCACAAGTTGTGGATGATCCAGCAGACTACCATGCTAAACTAACATGCTAAACTATACTATTACTATGATCCAGGCTCTGTAAAATGCTGAACGTTTGGTCAATTAATTATTATCTTCTAAAATATTTACTGGTGGCTTTATACAAGCAATAATTGGGTAAATGACATGATGGTTCTATTTTTTTTATATTTTATCCAAAAATATGTTAAAAATGCAATTCATTCAAAAACTGACTTGAATGAATCAGCATTCAAATTCTTAAAAAGGAAAACCTTATGAATATTCCATATTCATTTTTTATTATCATTTCTTATACGATTATTTAACAAAAATAATTTCTGCTTATTAATATTTGAAAAACTTTACTAAATCTACTGAATCAGCTGAAATAAAACCAATGAATTGTCATTGAGAGTCTATAGATGTAACATTTTTATTCTTGCACTGAATTACAACACATACAAATATTTATTAATTTGTTTTGAATATTTTAATGATTTGCTTGTGTTTTCCTTAGTGTTACAAACTGTATTGGTGACTCCATTTCCAGTCCATGCAGATGCAGAGGCACGCGCACACACACACACACACACACACACACACACACACACACACACACACACACACACACACACACACACACACACACACACACACACACACACACACACAAACAACACACACACACACACACACACACACACACACACACACACACACACACACACACACACACACACACACACACACACACACACACACACACACACACACACACACACACACACACACACACACATTTGTGATCTGAGTGAATTGTGAGTCAGCATACTTGATATTCAAATTAACCCCTCCGCAAGACTGTGGAGGAGGATGAACACTCTTGTTGTTTGTTCCATCAGTCCCTATGCAAAGTTCTTTTTGCACTCTTTTTTTTTTTGCTCTGAGCCACATATGTTAAATATGGCTGTGAGGTGCAGGCTTGTTTGCTTTGGAGGCTATTACTATGTGTGCTCATGGTCCCAAAGACACCCAGAGTGTAAGTTAAAATGTGCTGGGCCAGAACCACAGCTGCCTATACTTCGTTTCTGCCATGTGGACTGCATATCAAACTTAAGAAATGTTTCCATGCTAGAAGTTCAATACAATAGATCAAGGAAATATTAAGGCTAGGTGATTTCGTTATTGGATTGTCTAATTAAAAGAGAGTCTATTCTGAGCTGGTCTGCCCTGGAGCGGATTGTGAGGTGAAGTTAATTCACATGGGCCTGCCAAAGCATGAGTTTGATCTCAGATATTTAGGCGTTCCACTGCAGCAATTTGAATCAATTTTACCTTGGATCTCAGTGATGGTTGGAAGAGATTTGCACATGCAAATATATACGCACAAACAAGTACACCATCCCAAGCACAGTCTATAGTTAATGCCAAGACTCTACTTGTAAGTTGTAAATGCAAGTAGTTGAATTTTTATTACTTAATCTATGAAGATTAAATTCTTCTAAATATTAATTATGTGGCTGGATTATGATAGACATGTTGCTTCACAAAAAAAAAAAAAAAATTAAAAATTCACAAATTTTAAGCTGCAATGTAGAATCAGGGCTCGAGACTGCGCAAATCATTTTAGAACCAAATGAATGTTTAGTTACAGAATCAATGGAGACATTTAATGTTCACACACACACTACTAATCCTGATTGTACTTGTGCCAGATAAATATTGATGCTGTGTAAGAAAATTGTTGCCTATTTGGGGGAAAAAAAGTTGTATTACAGTCTTCATTTTGAGTTTAATGAGGGAGTCGTTTAATAAGGGAGTCAACTCAGTAATGGCTCTGAATGGTTCATAGACCGAGTGAGTTTGATTCATACTGCTTACTTAAGTGAGTTTCCCATAAAAAAAAATAAAATTTTCTCAAGAATCACTTGTCCTTGAAAGTCATTGTGATATGTTTGCTCACTTTACCGTTCTCCAGCCCCCAGCATGCCCTTACACCACGGTTGATCTCAAATCTGATGACGCATCTGGTTTGTGGAAAATAACAACGCGTTAAACAGACAGTTCTGCTAATGTATGTTTCTGTCGATGGATGCACATGCTGACTCCCCAATAAGACATTACAACAGCGATAATCCAAACATTTGAAAAAAACAGTTACTCTTTGCAGATCTTTGTTCAATGCGAGTGCCGGTTGCTCGAACATGACCTGACGGATTTTTGAGGAAAAACATGGTTTATTTAACTCTCACCGTCCTTCTAGCGTGACGCTTGCCGCTCTTTTATTTATTGCCTTTTCCATATAAAATATTTTAGTAATCATCATAAATTAGGTATCATTCGGAAGCTTACAAACTCAAAATTCATCCTGTGAAAACCGTTTGAAATTGTACGTTGTGTTATCATGGAAACAGTACTCTAAATTATTTTAGCATTCTCCTCCCCAGTGGGCGGTGTTAGTGTTTTTATTACAAAATTTATTTAAACTATTTTATAATCAAAAACTTTTCTAATCTTGACAAAACACATATCGTTAGACAGGTCTGAATCTCAATGTTCCATATTTTGTGATAGAAGTGATATTTGGACAGAAATGTATTAATTTGTTACAGGAGAATGTATCAAAACAAAATTCAATCGAATGTGGGTGACACCAGCTAGCTATTTTTGGTACAGCACCTAAACAAAGTCTCATAGGTTCTCTTACATTTTTGTGATATCAACTTCAAATTAGGAACACAACTTTGTTAGACATATGGCTTTGATTTTATATTAATTTTAGAGTAAAATAATTTGTAAATATATATTTAATATAAAACAACAAATATTTAGTACAGTACATTTCATTTACAGTAAAATTAAACTTCCATAACTTTCTCATGCTTTCATTTGAAGTTCTTTCACTTTAGCAACAATCTGCTGAGTGTCTTCTGACTTAACTTAGGTCTATATTCCTAAGCATTTTTGAATTACTGTCACGTTTTGATGTATTGAGTTCTGTTTTGGATCTTGTCTTCCCCTGTCTTTTGTGATTTTGGTTTAGTCCTGTTAGTTTTCCCGCTCCCGTTTGTGTCCAATTTTCTGCACTGTTTTCAGTTAATTATCTTGTTTGGTTCAGTTCATTTAAGCCCTGTGTTTTCCCTCAGTGTTTGTCGATCGTCGTCTATGTATGGTTGTGTGTAAACCCTGAAGTCCTGGAGTTTTGTTCTTGTTTCATTTTGAAAGTTTCATTTTGTTATTAAAACTATTATATTGAAGCTTCCGTGTCCTCGTCTTCGGTCACCTGCACCCAACCCTGACAATTACAACCATTTAAGTTTGGCTAGTGACTTTTCACATCTATTCTCACAAAGAGGTGACAGTTAAGGGTTAAAGAGAGGCAATTAAAATAAAAGCACACCAGTCAAGTATCACAAGTAAAAGTCACTATGTTGTGGTAAAATACTTATTTTAGTCACTTTACATGTAAAAGATACAAAATTACTTCTTTGACCCCAAGGAACACGCACCACTTACAAACATTTGAACATTAAGTGTATATCTGTGTATTATGACATTCACTGTATTTCACTTATTTAACTAATTTTCTGTTTGTATAAGAGCCTTATTATAAGTTACATACTCTATTAACAATTTTAAAAAATCCTCTAAAAAATATGTCTATAAAAATATTTAAGATCTATTCGTATTAAACTCCAATTATTCTAATATTATTATGTTATTATATTATCTGAGCCACAGCTATTCACATCTATTGTCTAAAATTATATACCAATTACAACTGCAAAAGACTATAAATGTAGGAAATATTCAGACATATCAACATAACTATAGATCTAACTCTTGGGAATTCAAGGTTAAAATACAGTTAAATAAATATCACGGTTTAGACACCTACAGTTCAATTCCATAACCTTGATCCCGACCCCGACGTTATTTCACAAGTGGTTGAATGACTTCATCTTCAGACTCACTTCATTCACTATTATTTAATGAAACCATCATTGTGTTTGCAAGTACATACAGTACAAACTCTTGGGCATCTCATCTTGAACTGCATCTTCAATAATGGGATGGCCATCATCTGAAATAAAAAGGAAGAATCAATAACTGTTAGACTATATTGAATGTTTTCAAAAATGTCTGAACTAGACATGCACTCCTATTGACCCTGACAATGCATCACCCAAGTAGGCTATTTCACCTGGACAGTATACGCCTAAGACCTGTAAAAACTTGTAGGACTATAACAACAAACTTGCAATATTATATGCAAGTTCACAGAGTTGATCTCTTTCCTGGCTCTAAAAGAATCTAGTTCCTTATGGTTCCACAGGGAGGCCTGTGGGGTCCTGACACAGCCGTGGAGGAACGGAACATCTGTCAGATTCTGCCACGCTCATGCTTGATCTAGGACAGGCACTCTGTCTTCTCTTGATGGAACCTCAAATCCCTCTAATAGCAGTGACTTGTAGTCTGTTTTTACAGAGCGGTATTTAACGGAACCAGAAACTGAACATTAAAGCTCAAAATATAGCTCCCCCAGTGTAGGAATCCAGCCAAGGAGAAAAACGCAGATTTCAGTGACTGTATTTCTTTCTTCTCCTTGGTAGAATGTATTTGCAAGAAGATTTAGTGCTTAAGAAATCATTCATGTATGACAGCTGTGACAATCAGCGAAGCTGGAGCCTTTCATACGTAATTAAAGAAGCTTAATATTGTATTAGTAGTAATAATGTTATTTCACTACTATTTAGTTCTGCACTAATACATGAAACCAACAAAAATCACTGGTCTAAAGTGGAGAATGTACTCAAGTCTGGTATGACTGATAAGGCACCAGTTTATCGCATACACATGTGTCTCATGCTGAGTCACTGATCAAAGGGTTTTAACCTGTGGAGATACTGGCATGTGCATGTGTTTAAACTGTTCATTATTGGCGCCGTATTTCAGTAGACATTATGGCCATCGTTTCTCAAACTGTGGATGGGATCTCTTCTTGTTTCTTCTTGTATCTTCAGCCTAATATTGTTGCTTAACATACACTTGTTGACTAGCTGGGTTGTTCATTTTCTTTTACAAAATATCCTCATCATGATATCCACTGTGTCCACCTGGATTATTATGCACCAAAAATTTATAAAATGACAGAAAGATTCTGAAAGGTTACTTTACAATATGGAGATCACATATTAGTGCATTGCTCTCTGGTACTCGATTTTGGTTGGGCATAATCCAGCACTCTGATTATGATATTTCATAATATTTATTATCCTCCATTGAAACAGTGCATATCGGACCACTTACTGTATGTAAAGGCCTTTACACACCAGCACAAATGTTTGGCTTAAAAATTGGTGCAATTTTTGCATGGGATTTGTCAGTTTGTACCAGTGCAAATAAACGGCAGATGGTCTGAATAAAAATGAAAATCCACTCTCTGACTGTATGGCGCTTATGGAAAAATGTTTTATGTTTTCAAACAGTCATTCAGATTTTTGTATTCTCTAGGGTGTTTATTAAATAACACTAAATAAAATAGTGCGGAGATGAGAGCCAGTTGCGGATTCTTTCTCTGACATTCACTGTCGCTTAGCTAAATAATCTGTACATTAGTACCACCAAGGCATGTGCCGCATCCAAATATGCCTACTTACATAATACATTGTGGGCGAAAAACAGCATGTGAGCCAAGTAGCATGTACAAATCCATAGTATTTATAACACAGTAAAGTCGAAAACTACCCTAATTACCTACTTCCAGCGGGATTCTGAAGTGTACATCCTATGGACACGCAACTGACACCGTAGGTCACATGTCAATTTTATTCATACTACACACATTCATACTAGGCTATATATAAGATACTTTTTTCGTGATTCGTGAAGAAAGTTTCACACCAACTGTAGTAACTATTAATCATAATAATTGTTTTATTCCTGGACATGTCATGTGACCAAAAACACGAGTGTCATTGGTTGGCCAGCTTTCTTAACAGTGCGATGGAATAGAGATTAGAACACTTCTCAATAAAAACATCTGTCTGTTGTATATAGGCCTGAGTAGATGCATTAACAGTCATTCATTCAAATTAAAACGTTTATCACTCCTAATTTTTGGATCATACATTTGTCTTGATATGAACTGGCCTTAAAGGGTTAGTTTGCCATTTAAGACATGAAGTTGTATGCAATCCTTACCAGCACTAATAGTGCATACACACTGACCCACTCTGTAGTCACATCGCTGGTCAGCAGGGGCGTCGCACCCGTGGGGGATGTGGGGGTTTTAACACCCACACTTTTCCCGGTGAGAGGGTTCAACACCCGCACTTTTTCTGCAGTTTTGCACAAACGCCTTACTACAGTCGCACTCGTTCAGTCGTTTCTCTGGCCGCTCTGTGTTTGCGCTCGCTGCGGCTGCCTCCTCTCCCCCTCCCTCTCAAAAATGACAGCGGCTTTGAGTGAGACCGGCTGATGATTGGCTGTTCTGCCTTAAGTCCCGCCTCTCTTGGTGTGTTAGATTTATCTGTCAGCTCGCGCTGAGGAGGCGGGAACTTATGGTTATTTACATCTCCCTTTTCCAGGTACTTTGAATGAGTCTTTATGCTTTCGATGTTTTTAAATAAGCTTGATATGTGTCTGGGAAGATGTTATGTTTATGTTTTGTTGACATGTCGAGTGTTTTCGGTATTATATTTCGTTTTTTAGAATACTAAACAGCACAAGACTTTAATTAAGTAACTTAGGCATTCTGTTTGTGTTGCGTAATTTAAAGAAAAGTGTGCACTTTGCTCACACTTTTCTCCAAAATAAAAGCTCAAGGGTTTAAGTGAAGAAATTAGGACAAAAGTATTGTAAATTGTCCTATTCTATAGCGTAATATAAAATATACTTTTGAAATATTCATTTTCATTTATACAGTAGCATACATTTGTAGGCTATATGGATTTTCCATCATAGGAATAATTATATAAATCATTATACTATTATAATAAATGTTTGGCATTCTAAAACACCAGTGATAATGTAATGTAGACTGAGACTCTATCATAACTAAAAAGATGTTTGAGCCCTCTTTAGGTACAAGTCAATGCTTTTTCTTTGTTCAATGTGCACAAGTCATGGGTCGAACCCGGTTGAAGCTCTTAATTTTGAGCTCTCAAAGTGCATCAGATTGAGCATTTAACCTTAAAATGTACAAAAAAAATTGCGGGGGAGCATGCCCACGAACCCCCATAGAGGGACAGAGGTCCACACAACATAGTTTTACAAAATCAAGTGGGAAAGAACAATCATTTATAAATTGTGCCCCAGCATATACAACAAAGTTCCTTTTAAGCTTTTAGTCATAACAATTTCACATCCATCCCCCACACTTTTGAAAAGCTTGCTACGCCCCTGCTGGTCAGAGTTCTGGCCGCTGGAAGTTTTTCAAGAAAGTACTCCCAGTTAGTTTCCGGGGCCACAAAACTGTGAGTTTTTACGTGAAAAAATTATTTGCGTTTCAAAGCTTGATTAATTTACCACACAAAAAACACGCCGGGACAAAATTCATACCTCAGTTTTAATCAGCACTATTTTCTTTCCATTTCTATCAATCCGCGCTGCTGTCAACGTCAACAGAGAGCACGCTCGGATCAGCTGTTCCATAGTGTTTACACAATCGATTGACAACGACGTAAAAAGTAGAAAATGAACAATGGTGCGAACTTGTAAATACCCAGGCTGTGTCCACAAGAATGTGCCGGGATCACCGTTCAGATTCCATTGTTTTCCTGTTTCGGATATAGCTAAAGCTTTGGCTGGTTGCCATCGGCTACTCTGCGGGAGCTAAAATATCCAAAATCAAGGATTATGTGCCGTGCTCACTTCAGCGAAGACGATTACATCCCCAACCAAGGAGGAAAAAGAAAAAAACAGATTTTAAAGAGTTTTGCTGTACAGTATACCACGGGGTAAGCTCTATTTACTAACTTTATGATCCCATGTAAACTGTACGGTAAACAAGCTGATGTTTAGACTTCAGTGGAAAACACGTGAAAAGATGTCTAATATAAAAACGGTATATGGGATATAAGTACAATTTGCTGAGAAAACTATTTGATTGAACACGCACACAATTGACCCTTCGCGTGGAGCTTGATTGACAGGTGTTCTAACCAATGATACTTCGCCATCCGCCATTTTGTCCGACAAAGCAGTCAGGAGAGATAGTAGATTAACATGGGAGGATTTGAACTTGAAAAACTGAATATACTGGCGCCTTTACGCGGTTAAAACAACATTCCTTCTTATGTTAATTCATGTTTATTTGATGCTATAAATGAACTAGAAGGAAGAGATGATCGGATCACGAGCAGCTTTAACTGATGCTCTACAGCGATCTGTCACGTCACATTAAAGAGCCACAAAACGGTATAGGTGGTTTGCAGTCACGTGATTGTGTTGACGCGCGAAATTCAGATGGAGGGCAGGAAGTGAAGAGCGCAATGGACGAGATGGAGGAAAGTCCGTACTGTACTACTTTTGAGGCTATTACAAGAGAAATATATAAACAGAAAATCGAAACATATGTTGGACATGATCCTTACGTTATGAAGAGGACCGATTTTCAACTGAATTGAGAGATTTGCCTGCCATCGAGGCGGTAGATATCAGCAACTACCTCGTCTTACAGACATACTTTGACTTTACAAAGTTTGGAAACTGGTACGTTACACAAACAGCCACATAAGTGTATTTAAACACCTGAATTATGTAATTATAAGCCACATAAATAATGTATTAACTCACATTTGACGAAGTGATCACTGCACACACACACACGGGCATTTTCTCATTCGGCTCCTCCCGACCGCAGACGTAGGTTTGCAAGGCATTTTCCCCGGTGTTTTTCTGTCAATTTCTTGTATTTTTCCCCCTTATGAACAACAACTTTTGGCACACGATAAAAACTCCTCGTGGTTTGATCGATTTGAGCAACCATAAACGACGCAAAACATAGGCATTTTGAGTTTGTTATAGTGCTTCCTAAATATAGAAAATCACTTCCTGCCCTCCATCTGCATTTCGCGCCATGGCAACGCAGTGGCGTGACGTCACGTGAAAACAAGCTATTTATTGTTTAAATTTCTTTAAAAAAATGACCATATTTGAAAGGTGAGACTTTGTTTAATATGCTTAATATCAAAAGTAACCGAAAAGTAACCTGGTCTGTCCTGTCTGTCCGCGTGTTGTCAGTCTCCTCTCTGCTCCGCGATGTATTTTTCACTGTGTGAGAACATGGTGAGAGCGTGAGAGCGGCGTAGCTTGTCGGAACATAGCGACAGTAACTAAGGAGGGCGGGTCTTTGCGAAGGGTCAATTGAGGTTTCAGGGCTCTCAAGACACCCCGTCATTGGTTGTTGTTGCCTTAATCTTACCCAGATAAAATAGTGAATTATTTTCTGATTGGCTAACAACACCAGATGAGACGCGCTTTCCTTCCGGTCCAGAGTTTTGGGCGCTGCGGCATATTAAATATATTACAAATAGTTTTTCAGCGTGAGAAATGCAATGTGTGGCGGGAGAGCGTGACAAAAGACCGAAATAAGTGACTGTCACGCTCAATGCGACACTTGAGAGAGCCCTGAGGTTTTGTGTTGCAATCAATAACATTTCGGCATCGGTATACTCCGGTTCTCTTTCATAGGTTCTCTCAACGCTGCGGAAAGCGCAGTGGGATATTCTCTGAATGTGCCGATTGTCTGAAGCCTTATAGAATCACGCCAATTCATTGGCTGATGGCGTCCGCGCAATATGGCTCCGCCCCGACGCTCTTACGTCGCATCATACGTATTCGCGCGCGCGCCATCTGCTCCTCAGATTTCTCTGCCTTCAGAACGAAGCGGTCACGTTTGCCCTTCGCTCGTGATTTTTCTGAGCTACAATTACATTTGGATTATTCTCGGCGCTTCTGCGACTGTTCAAGCGGAACTCTGTTTCTCCTTACGGTGAAGCTGCCATGGATTACAGACGCTGTACTCCGCCATGTGCTCGTTACATCGCTAACGACGACCCACACAGTAAGTGCGTTAAATGTTTGGGTTTTTCACATGCGCGTGAGGCAGTTATAGGATCGTCTAAATGCAAATTCTGTGAAAATTTGTTGCTCAAAACCCTCAAATTGCGGCTCGCGGTCTTTGAGAGGGAATCATTCGTCTCCCCCTGTCGCGCTCCCGAGGCCTCTCGAGGATCCGCGACCTGGGGTTCGGATGTAGAGCTTGAGGATGCGGAGTTCGAGCAGACGAGCCCCGCTCTTTCTCTCCCTCCCTCCCCTCGGCACGCGCGAGACATGCCAGTCGAATTTTCACACGATTATTTGCGCCCCAGCCCGGGAGCACGCGACGCGGTTTCTTTCGGGCTGGAGGATATACTTTTTACCGAGGCTTCCGACTCCGAGGATTTCGGGCCTACTCTCGCCGACGAGGTTATTCCGCCGAGCGGCCAGGAAGCGCGGCCTACTGCGGCCTACGCGGAGCTCGTTGACGTGCTTTCGCGCGCTACGGAGAAGCTCACTATTGATTGGCCCGACGAGCCACGTGAGTCTCAGTCGTCGAAACTCGACGAAAGGCTTCTCAGTGGCCCTAATTCTAGGCCTCAACGGAGGAAGCTGCCATTTTTCAGTGATCTGCATCATGAGATCTCCAGATCCTGGAAGCAGCCTTTCTCTTCGCGCCTCACTAATGCGGCTGCTGCTGATTTCACCAACCTGGTAGGTTCTGTGGAACAGGGCTATTCCGCCATTCCGGCGATTGAGGAAACTTTAGCCGACCATCTTGCTCCGTCGTCTGCGCCGTCCTGGAAGTCGCGCCCCCTTCTCCCTTCTAAAGCATGTAGGACTACTTCCTCTCTGATTGGGAAATCCTACATGGCGGCTGGGCAGGCAGGCATGACCCTGCACACTATGGCCATTCTTCAGGCCTACCAGGCGGACGTCCTGAAGGAAATGGACGAGGGTGACGGTGTGACCCCTGAAGCGGTCAAGGAGCTTCGTAAGGCTACGGATTTAGCCTTAAGAGCCACCAAGCATACCGCACGTGCTATAGGTCGCTCTATGGCTGGTTCTGTTGCGGTGGAGCGCCACTTGTGGCTTAATCTCACGGAGATCCGTGATAAAGAGAAGGTTTTCCTCTTGGACGCCCCCATTTCTCAAACAGGGTTGTTTGGTGAGGCGGTCAACACAGTGGTTGAGAAATTCCGCTCCTCCAAATCCCAATCGGCCGCGTTCAGACAGTTCATGCCCAGGAGGGCTAGGGAACCTTCTGCTCCCCCCCCGGTGCGACCCAGAGAACGTCCCTCTCATAGACCGGAGTTCTCTTCCAGAAGAAGCGAACCAGGGCATCCCCCACCTGCCACGGTTTGGGGAGCCCGCGGTCGCCAGTTTCCCCGTCAACGGCCTCACAAGCGCCTCCAGTTGAAGCGGTCCGACAAACCGACTGCTCCGGCGGCGCAGAGCCGTTCCTGACCCTCCGGTCAGAAAAAGGAGAGCTCCTCTGGTTCCTCAGGGTTGGGTCAGACCGCGCAAGCGTTTCTGCCCACCTCCCAGCTCTCCTTTCCTTGCCCTGTCACCTTCGCCACTCAGAGTGTCTCGAAGTGCAGGCCATATTTCACCTTCTCTACTCAGTCTGGTGCGGGAGGAAGGAGACGCTTTCGGCTTTCTCCCCTCACCCCCCACGCTCTCTATAACTACCGGCCGCATCCTCGGAGGCACTTTCCGTTTTCCTCCGAAGCAGGCGGACCTGGTCACCATGACGATGCCTCCCATCACGTGCCAGGACGCCGATGGCCCTCCTGCACAGTCAACCTCTTTACCCCAGGAGCGTCAACACGGCACCCTTACTCAGGTATGTCGTCTGCATTACAACATCCCTCCTCCTCTATCACATTTCCTTCCAGAGTGGGAACGCTTACCAGGGGTATCGTCCTGGGTTCTTCGCACAATTCGGTTCGGCTACACTCTTCAGTTTTGCCGCAATCCCCCCTGTTTCAACGGGGTGTTTCCTACTGTAGTAGACAGCGCCGCTCAGGCTTCTGTACTGCAGCAGGAAATCTCTTCCCTCCTTCTCAAAGGAGCAATAGAGGAGATTACTCCAGGGGAAACCGAGCGGGGCTTTTACAGCCGTTACTTCCTGGTCCCGAAGAAGGGCGGCGGTTTGCGTCCCATACTGGACCTCCGCCGGCTGAACTTCGCCCTTTACAAAGGGAAATTCAAGATGTTGACGCTGAAAGCTATCATATCTCAGATTCGGCCAGGGGATTGGTTCGTGACGATAGACCTAAAGGATGCTTATTTTCACATCCAGGTTGTACAGCGACACAGGCAATTCCTCAGGTTCGCCGTTGGAGAAAGGGCGTTCCAGTACAGGGTCCTTCCCTTCGGCCTATCTCTAGCTCCAAGGACATTCACAAAGTGCATGGATGCAGCTCTGGCCCCATTGCGGCTCCAGGGCATCCGTGTTCTAAATTACCTGGACGATTGGCTCATTTTAGCCCAATCCAGGGAGCTAGTGGCCCACCACAGAGACGTCGTTCTGAGTCATATCCAGTCTCTCGGTTTGAGGTTGAACTCGGAGAAGAGTGTTCTTGCTCCGGCTCAAAGCACCGTTTTCTTGGGGGTGAACATGGATTCCGTTCTCATGCAGGCCCGTTTGGCCCCTGCACGGATTTCCAGCTTGACGACATGCTTGGCTCGTTTTTCACTAGGCCATCATGTGTCTGTGGGCACCTGCCGCAGGATGCTGGGCCTTATGGCTGCGGCCTCCTCCGTGCTACCGCTGGGCCTACTCCACATGAGACCCTTCATGTGGTGGGTGAAACTCTCAGGGGTTCGACCCTCCGGGTCAACCCTTCGCCTACTGAAGGTATCGCGCAGTTGCTTTCGAGCCCTGTCAGTTTGGCGGGACCCTCTTTTTCTTCGGAAAGGGGTCAGCATGGGTGCGGTATCTCGTCGCCAGATGATTACGACGGATGCCTCTCTCACCGGCTGGGGAGCGGTTTTCGAGGGCAGACCAGCGTGTGGGGTCTGGACCGGAGAGGCTCTCTCCTGGCACATAAACTGCCTGGAGTTAAGGGCCGTTTTTCTGGCTCTGCTTCATTTCCTCCCTCTTCTGGAGGGTCACCATGTCATTGTCAGAACGGACAATATGGCAGTGGTGTCTCATGTGAACCGGCAGGGAGGTTCTCGGTCGCGCACCCTAGACAGGCATGCGCGTCACCTTCTCCTGTGGTCTCAGAGCAGATTCCTATCTCTAAGAGCGGTTCATGTCCCAGGGGTTCTGAACCTCGCAGCAGATTTTCTGTCGAGACAGAAACTCCGATCGGGAGAATGGATGTTGAACCGCCAGACGATGGCTCTAATCTGGAAGGTTTTTGGAGAGGCGGAGGTGGACCTCTTTGCATCTCAAGAGTCATCCCAATGCCCTCTTTGGTTCTCCCTGAGTCCCCCGGCCCCATTGGGGATAGATGCGTTCGCTTACCCTTGGCCAACGCAGAAACTCTATGCCTTCCCGCCCATCAAACTGATCCCGGCGGTCTTGGCCAGAGTGAGAGAGAGCGGAGTCCGCCTCCTCCTGGTAGCTCCGTTCTGGCCATCTCAGCCATGGTTTTCGGAGCTAGTTCCTCTACTGGAGTCTCCCCCCTGGAGGATCCCGGTCAGGGAAGATCTGCTGTCCCAGCTACAGGGCAGGATATGGCATCCTCGCCCAGACATGTGGAAGCTGTATGTTTGGCCGATCAGAGGCCGTTAGCATTAAGCTCCGGTCTCCCAACTGACGTTCAGGAGACTATTGCGAGTGCTAGAGCTCCTTCTACAAGGAGATTATATTCTTCCAAATGGAAGGTTTTTGAGACTTGGTGTTTAGCACATGATAAGAGCCCAGTTAACTGCCCTGCTGGTTCAGTACTGGAATTCCTGCAGGAGAAGTTTGCGGCTGGAGCAGCCGCTACCACTCTCAGGGTTTATGTCGCGGCTATTGCAGCGCATAGGGAATCGGATGAGATTCCCCTAGGCAAGTTAAGGTTAGTTTCTGCCTTTATGCGTGGGGTGAAGCGCCTGAAACCGGCTCGCTCCCCTAGAGTCCCCTCATGGGATCTTTCTGTTGTCCTAGAGGGTTTGACGAAAGCCCCCTTTGAGCCCTTGGAGTCAGCTCCGGATAGGATTCTGACTCTTAAGGTTTCTCTTTTGTTAGCTTTGTCCTCGTTAAAGCGGGTGGGAGACTTACAAGCTCTTTCTGTTAGCGAGTCCTGCTTGGACTTTGCCCCTGGCCTGGTCAAAGTTTCCTTGAGGCCGAGACCAGGGTATGTCCCCAAGGTTCTTTCCTCAAGTTTCCGCTCTCAGGTAGTTAACCTTAATGCTTTCCACCCTCCTCCATTTTCATCTGAGGAAGATAGGGAGCTTAACTTGCTCTGCCCAGTTCGTTCTCTTAAGATATATGTAGACCGCTCAGGCGGTTGGAGGAAATCTAACCAGCTTCTGGTTTGTTTCGGTGCTAGCCGCCGTGGGCTTGCTGCATCGAAGCAGAGGATTTCTCACTGGGTCACAGAGGCTATCTCGTTGGCTTATGGGGTGCGTGGCTTGCCTTCACCTCTTAACATTAGAGCACATTCCACCAGAAGTGTAGCATCTTCTCAAGCTCTTTTCAGAGGAGCACTTTTGGAGGATATTTGTGTTGCGGCAGGCTGGTCCTCTCCGCATACTTTTGTAAGGTTCTATAGCTTGGATCTTGACATGACCCCGGGTTCCCAGGTTCTTTCTGTTTGAACTCGTTTCGGTCGTTGTCTCTTTTATCTACCAGTCATAAAAGCGCTCTAGCTTGGCGAGTTTGGTAGTCCGTTCCCACTGCGCTTTCCGCAGCGTTGAGAGAACCTATGAAAGAGAACGTCTCTGGTTACTTGCGTAACCTATGTTCTCTGAATAGGGAACGAGACGCTGCGTTAGCGGCCAAGCTCCTCGCGCTGCTGACAGTTTCTTTTCGGCAGAGAAATCTGAGGAGCAGATGGCGCGCGCGCGAATACGTATGATGCGACGTAAGAGCGTCGGGGCGGAGCCATATTGCGCGGACGCCATCAGCCAATGAATTGGCGTGATTCTATAAGGCTTCAGACAATCGGCACATTCAGAGAATATCCCACTGCGCTTTCCGCAGCGTCTCGTTCCCTATTCAGAGAACATAGGTTACGCAAGTAACCAGAGACGTTCATAAAGGTATCCCTTTGGCGTTGTGCTAAAATTACTTTCATCATCATCTGTTCCGTCTGACATTGTGCTAAAATTGGTTTCATCATCAGAAGTTTCGCAGTCAGACATGTTGTCAGCGAGTCGCGCTATTAACAGCTGATCCGAGCGTGCTCTCTGTTGACGCTGACATAGTGCATAGTGCCGATTAAAACTGAGGTATGAATTTTGTCCCGGCGTGTTTTTTGTGTGGTAAATTAATCAAGCTTTGAAACGCAAATAATTTTTTCACGTAAAAGCGCACAGTTTTGTGGCCCCGGAAACTAACCGGGATTACCTTCTTGAAAAACTTCCAGCGGCCAGAACTCTGACCAGCGAGGTGACTACAGAGTGGGTCAGTGTGTATGCACTATAGTGCTGGTAAGGATTGCATACAACTTCATGTCTTAAATGGCGAACTAACCCTTTAACTGAAACAGATGCTACACTGTGTATTCTTTCTTCTTTTATAGAAACACAACTGGTGCCATTTTGTGTCTCAGTTATTGATGGTGGTGAAAATGACCTCAGAAGACTTCATTATTAATATTAGTGTAATATTGTTGTAGTGTTTGTCTTGTTGCTATGCAGTTTTGTAACTTTTTTTCCTGGCAGAAGCTAAGATAATATACATGTACAATTATACAGTTTATATTTGAACAGTTTTCCATTGTTATGTCTCTGATAGTCTGTAGTGTAAGAGCTGCTCTGCTGAGCAGTGTGAACTCCAGCTCCCTGCATGCTGTTGACAAGCCAGTGGACGTGGTTGGCAGGATCTAGGCCAGAGACTTGTCTGAAGCCCCTTATTCAATGAGTTGTGACTTGTTCAGACAAAAGAAACAGAGCTGCTTTCTAACAGTCTGTTTGTGTTGCCTCGGCAAGCTTGTTATGCTGTCCACTTTCAGAGATTTAGCCAGACTTCATACAGTGCATTAGGCTATGCTGTCTGGATATATTGCATGCACAACAAAACACTTGCTCTCCCGGAGCTTATAAAATAAAAAAAATATATATATTTTATGCTACATTACTGTAATAAACAATTTTGGGGTAAAACAAAAAGGTATAGCACATTGGAATTTACTAATTTCATTCAACAGAGACAGGCTGTTTTCATACAAAGGTTTGATTGCCTCATTTGACCTTCCCCTTGCCACCACTGATCTCTATTCACATTGTAATTTACACATTATACATTATATTATGCAGTGCTGGGTAGTAACTGATTACAGGTAATCAGGATTACATAATCAGATTTAAAAAATAAAGTACTTGTTATTGTAATTAGATTATATTACATTTTAAAATACTTGTAATCAGACTACAGTTAATTTTGTATTGATTACATTAAATTAATTCATTGATTCCACTTCTTTGTGAAAATTGTCCTTTCTATAAAATTTTCTTCACAAACTTACACCCCAAACTGCCTTATTTAGTTACTTATTAAAAATGTACGTTTTCAAAAATGAAAGTAACACTTTAAAAATTTGCGCAAATTCATTTTTGCGAATACGGGTGTGAGCAGGGTTTGAGCCTGCTCAATACGCTCAGTCATCAGGAAGTGAGTGCTTCTAAAGGGATTCAGTTTTCTCTGTTGAAATCTATGGGGTCGCTGTGTCCATTTCTTTTACTGTCTATGATTTGAACAAATGATGTTCCACGGCGGTATCCATCTTTGTATTGTAAGCTACAAAATCGTCATCGTGTAAAGCCTGCCCCAACGTTTCTGATTGGTGCCTCGATTTCGATTTGGAAATTCCTCGATTTCGTGTCTCGATTGGAAATGGGCTTGAATGAGCTCTTTGCCAGACTTACTTGCAGGGCAAATCTAAATTTGCTGGAAGTTGTCTGGGATTTCCCAGGCTACCTGTTCTGTCTTTTATGTTTAAACTTTTATGTTATGACAACTTGAGGAGACTCACAAATGTACTCTAATACAACAACTTTTCCTCTTCTCAACATGGACTGTGTTCCCGGGGGCGAGGTTTATGCAAATTTGAGGGTTAATGATGTCACTAACCTGGGATGAATGTCATGTAGTCCCTACCAGCCGTTTGTTGTAGTCCTTAGAAAACAATTTCTTTAAAGCTGCTTTTTTGGGTTTAAAATTATCCAAAATAATAATAATAATAAAAAAAAAAACAGCCAGTGTTCAAAAATATCTGCTTGCCTTTGCCCGATTCAAAACGGTTAGCTTATTATAATGATTTTAATTCCAGTGGTACTGGTGGATTTCCGCGGGAAATTCGAGCATGTCTTTGCGTCATTACGTCACATCTGTACACATAAAGGCTATATTGCGTGTGAGGATGTTGGAGTTGGAAATTTTTAAACTTATGGCGGATCCAGAAAGGTTCAAACGACAATCACCAGTAACAACTGTAGATTCACCAGTTGTAAAACCCAAAAGAATTCGGACCTCAGAGTGGGTAGAGAAAAAATGAGACTGCGACCGGGCCCACGCGAAAACAAGGATAAACATCGGCAGGGCTTTTGAAAGGTGGCATTTGAAGGGGTTTAAAACGGACGCAGGGACGGATTTCTTTCTGTTGGACAGGTAAGAAATTTCAAGTTCAAGCGTGTAACAGTAGCACACTTGTTCGCTTAATTCACACAGTTAAGGAGTTTCCTTTGTTGTGGCTTTTTTCGTTTTGCTATTATAAATATTAATTATTTTGTGCTAGCTGTGAGAGGGAGCAATTCATCTCTACTCCAAGAAAACCAAACCCGCCTCCGACGAAATTAAATATATTCCAGTTTTAAATATGCATCGGATTACAGATACGTGTTTTTTTTTTTTATTTCAAAGAAAACCAATAAATAAACATTCATTTATTGGTATGACAATTAGAAATTAGACTGCACAGAAATGGAAACTGAACTAGAGGTAGCCAACAATTTGAGAACAAAGTATAATTTGAAAGGTTTGACATGATATGATAAGCGATCGTAATATTTAATCAACGCAATTTACTGCAATGGTTTTTTCCCCTTAGTTGATCAGAAAAAAAAGTGGAAGTTACTTACTTGTTCAGATGACATTTTCCGATTAAAATTCTTATTTTGTCATGGTCATACTGTACTTCCAAAAAGTAGAATGTGTGATTCTGAATGCCAGTATCCACACCGGCGCGGTGACTGACAGATGCGCAGTCTCCTCAAAACATTGTGTTCATCCGCGCTGTTTCATGCCGATGTACAACTGCACGTAAAGTTAATAATTCCACGAATAACTGCAATTACAGATTTCAAACAGAGATGGCGACAAAGAGGAAAAACTGCGGACTGCAGCTTTAAAAGCAAATATCTTCCTTAGCTTTGAACTATGAGTGTTATGTCTTTGCAGATGTTGTTTATGCTCAAACAGCAACATTACACACTAACTAAAGTTTGAAAAGTGAAATCATAATCAACCACCACTTTAATACATTTAATACATTATCTACCTTAATAATATAATAAAGTTCGATTTGAATATCCCACATTTTTGCCACAGTATCATGGTGCAGTTAGTGTTACTTGAGTAATCCATGGTAAATGATGGCGATTTTTTGAATGAAAAGCCTTGTGACTGTATCATTGGGCACAGTGTTTCTCCTGTTTGTCAGTTCTGTGTCATCTGGCTTTAGTTTAAACCACTGAGACATTTGAATTGTGAGGAGGACCAAAAAATGCTATTTGTATGGTGACGGATAGTAAGCATTTACAATAATGTACATCAGTTGGGTTGTTGAGCAGAATATCTTTCTCAGTTATGCTTTGGGTTTCACTTGTTGACCGGAAATGGCAGCTTAGAGGCAACGAGTGAGCTATTCCTTCCTGGCACAGTTTCTGTGCGCGCGTGCTTTACTGGTAACTTTAGTTCACAATCTGTGTTTGTGTTTACAGCTTACAATATTACAGTCTATTAATGATTATTTTTAGGGTTATATAACAGACGATTATATTTTTCCTTGACCATCATGTTGATTTGGTTGTTTTTATGTGTCAAACATTTTCTTTATAGGTAGAACAGTCATTTCTAGTGGTTCTTAATCATAGTTATGTTGCTACTGATTGGTACTCATTTCCATGGGACTTCCACCCCCTCAAGTCAATGAGAGATTAAAACTATAATGGATTAATCACTGAAAGTCTGTGAATAGCTTAATTAGATTACATTCCAAGAACTCTCAACTTCAATTTTCGCATTTGCTCTGCATATAACTCAAGCAGAAAAGGGTTTTCTCTGTCATACAAATTTCCTTTCTCACACACATGGTAAATATTAGTGTTTTATCTATTGGGTTCTGACTCTCTCTCTCTCTCTCTCTCTCTCTCTCTCTCTCTCTCTCTCTCTCTCTCTCTCTCTCTCTCCTCTCTCTCTCTCTCTCTCCTCTCTCTCTCTCTCTCTCTCTCTCTCTCTCTCTCTCTCTCTCTCTCTCTCTCTGTTTTTCTACCAGGCGGAGGCAAGACTGGCAGCTAAACGGGCAGCCCGGGCAGAAGCTCGAGAAATCCGTATGAAGGAATTGGAGAGGCAACAGAAAGAGGTCAGGAGATAATCTGTTTGGCAGACTGTTACAGTTCTAGTTTCTTCTTAGGCTATAACACGTTACACATAGCCTGTGTTGTATGGTTCTACATATAATTTCACACTAGCTTTATTTAAGCAGATCCATACAAGCAAAAGTACAATTACTAAATTCTAATTGAGTAAATATCTTGTATTATTAAATAATACTAAATAATTGTCGCAGAATAATACTCAATAGTTCATAATGCCTGTAACCCTTGATAATCAGAACAACAGGTCTTGCTTGTGTGATTTTTTTTAAATAAACACCTGATAATGTTCCAGTGTAAATGTTCAGTAAACAAGAAGTGAATATTGAGTAACTTCAATTTTAAAAGCAATATTGACATTTATGTTTTTGTTTTTGCTCCACCAATGAAAAAACAAAAAAAGCCTAAGCAGAATCAACTGTGTCATGTCTCATTCAGCACACAGTTGCAACATATAGTAATTGTTTAGTGTATGAATCAGTGCTTTTGAACGAGTCAGCTTAGTGAATGATTTATTCACTCACTCGTAATAAGGTTATAATGTAACCTGCAGATATGGGTTTAAAAATTCTCACAACTGATACACAAACTGAAATGAAAAATAAAAGTGGAGTGAAATGGTTCTCCAGGATTCTCTTTAATTCTCATAAACCACTTAAGCATTAAGTACAGTACCACTCTCAGAATTAAACTGGAGCAGAAACACAGTTATTCATGATTTAAACATCATAAAGTTGTGACACAGAGGAAAAAAAAGTATAAATATTCCTTTTTCTTGCATAAAGGTTTTGCTTAGCATATAGAAAAAGGGGGGGATGCATGGACCCTAGTGTGTGTGTGTGTGTGTGTGTGTGTGTGTGTGTGTGTGTGTGTGTGTGTGTGTGTGTGTGTGTGTGTGTGTGTGTGTGTGTGTGTGTGTGTGTGTGTGTGTGTGTGCTGGTGTTAACCTTTGCTAGTCTGTATTAGTAAACTGAAGATGAGATATGTACTGTATGTAGTGGCTTATGAGGTGAGTGGGTGAATGTTATTACTTTTCACATACATTGGGGGTATATCCTTTATTTAGTAAATTGCCATGTGACTTTTTTGTGTGTTTTAAGAGTATCATATTTCAGAATAGGGATGTCCCGATACCACTTTTTCACGTCCGATACCGATACCGATGCCGCAGCTTTGGCTTTTGCCGATACCGATATTAATCCGATATTTTTATTTTATTCTTAAACTAATAAAAAATATAGCAATTTTCTCAATTAGCCACCTAAAATATACCTCCTATGTAGTCCACAACAACAGTTGATTATGAAAGATTGCCACCCTTTATTCAAACACTACAAAAAAATATATATATATATATAAATGAAAGAAAATACAGGTACTTCAGTACTTAAAGCTAGCTAGCTACCAACAGGTTTAAAGTTAAAACAATTTAAACAGCAGCATTCTACATTGTAAATACCAGTACAGTTTTTGTTTTTTAAATCAAGTAGAATTTCTATAACTGTGTGTTAAACTGATTATCACTCTTGTGTGTGTGTTAAACACAATCTACCTAATAGAGACAGCTTCATTATAAAGATAAACAACAAATCCCCAAAATATATGATCATAATCTATGACAAAAATGCTATTATAAACTAGATTAGTGGATAATACACATTGCTCTTTTTATTGTTGTAAAATACATTCATGAAAAACAAGATAACAAAAATGAAAAAGATAATTATTTTAGATATAGCTAAATCTGCTATAAAATTGAGACATGTTTTAAGTGTATTGCACAGCTATTTAATGAGGTAGCAAAATTAATAATTAATCATGTTAATAAGCTTTAATTGCGACACTGAATTATGATATGAAAGGCTCCAATACAGTGCACAAAGCGCTTATGCGCATCCCGAGCGGAGAATGATGCGCTTGAAGCCACGTGATGATGCGCTTTACAGCACGCAGCGCGTCGAGTCCGCTTTGAAAAGTTCAAAGCACAACGGAGATACATATTGATGGACAGTGTATTATACAGTATCTATCTATGCAATCGTTTATTGAGCCTTTTCTTTTAACAGTTTTAGATTTCAGTCACTGTGCGCGTGAAGACGAATTATAGTGCTCTGACTCTAGTGATCAAACCGACAGCGTCCGACACCCGGTAGAGAGTAACACGATTGAGTTACAGGCAGCAATAAGTCCAGCAAGATAAAGTTGTTCTATCCGAAAACATAGACCTTTATCTTACAAATCAAGTATAATAGTATTAACATTGAATCATCTTGAAGATAGTTTCATCATTGACTGTAACCGAACGCGACGCGTTGTTTGAATGCTGAATGGAGAATGACTGACAGCCGCGAGAGGGAAAAGTTTACGTGATCTTGAATTTAATGACTTAAATATAAATTTCTCTTTCACATAATGGCTTCAGAACACTTATAATAGAGTGCACGAAAACGTTATGGTACTTTAGAATGTTTTTGTGCCTTTTGTGGGGCTTAACAATAACACATAATAATAGTATACCCACAATATCGGATTTGGATCGGCCTCGTCTGATCGATGTCTGATCGATACCCGATCCCGCAAAAATGGCAGTATCGGAGCCGATACCGATCCTGAGTATCGGATCGGGACATCCCTATTTCAGAATAGCTTCTTTGATCATTTTAAGCATAAAAGAGCAAATATTTGGGGTTGTCGTTTAGAGTGTTCTCTGCTATTGTGTGTCTTTAAATATACTGTATTGGACCAATAATACATCACTGTTCAAAAGGTTGTGGTCAGTAAAGTTTTTTAATTGAAGAAAGTCTCTTATGCTCACCAAGACTGCATTTGTTTAATGAAAAATATAATGAAACTGTAACATTTCCTGATTCAATACTATTTCCCGAAACAGAAAATACTATTACAATTTTTAAAATAATGAGCATGGTTTTATAATTAATATAATTCAAAATGTAATTTATTCCTGTGATGGCAAAGCTGAATTTTCAGCTGCCATTACTCCAGTCTTCAGTGTCACATGATCCTTCAGAAAACATTTTAATATGCTGATAACTGAAACATTATTATTATTATTATTAATGCTGAAAACTGTTGACTGAGAATGTTCACTGCACCATGTGACCTAAATTGTTAATTTGTTAGCATTTTGAATCTGCATCATTTTAGAAAGGCTTTTGAGAATGTTTTGGGTTGTGTAAATTGTGTGCAGGTTATAAAAATGACAGATTTGTATTATTTATACCAGCTCTATCCTGATTTAATTACAAATTATCTATAGTCTCCTTTAAGCTCTTTATATCTTTCTCTTCCTGTCTCACTTTCTTTCTTTCTTTCTCTTCATCCTGGTCTCCCTGCTGTTTAATTAGATATATCAAGCGCAAAAGGTAAGATCGGTCCCTCTTTAATGTCTTTCTAACAGTCCTCATATGTGACCCTGGATCACAAAACCAGTGACAAAAGCCAACAATGACATATGGGTTAAAATGATCGATTTTTCTTTTATGCCAACAATTATTATGATATTAAGTAAAGATCATGTTACATTAAGATATTTTGTAAATTTCCTACCGTAATGTAAAACATTTATTTTTGCGAGTGAATGCAGCGCAATCGCGAACATAAATGGACAACTTTAAAGGCGATTTTCTCATTTTTTTTTTTTTTTTGCACCCTCAGATTCCAGATGTTCAAATGGTTGCATCTCGGCCAAATATTATCATATCCTAACAAACCATACATCATATTCATTCAACTTTCAGATTATGTATACATCCCAATTTAAAAATGTGACCTATGGGACTGGTTTTGTGGTCCAGGGTCACATATTTGATCATTAGAAATACAAGCTGTAGTATTTTGCATTGTTTTATGAACATCAGGTTATAAAAATACAGCTAAACTTTGAGGAAGAAATAAACAAGACCAATCTCAAACCAAGTTCTCTTGCAAACCTGTTTTTAACATCCTCCTTTATAACCTTTCCTCATTTGATCGTCTTGCTCTCCTCCTCTCTGCACCAGAAATACTATGGGCTGGACAACAAATGGGGCCATATTGAACAGTGGATGGTATGACCTGTTATTATACCACTCTGCTGCATGCAGTAGACCGCCAAAGATAGAATTCAAATTAGAAACTGGTCCCACACATCACAGGTCCCGAATGCAGTTAATCAAACCCTAACTATCACAATGTATCCTTCAGAGAATGAAATGTGATTGGTTGGTGTTGCATGTCTTTTAGGCAGTCTGTGTCTGATCCTCATTTCACAGGCTTTACTGGAGCAGTGGGGGGCAGGAGGCCCATCTGACATGTTAGGGCTTAGTAGAGGTGGTCATAACATACAGCAGGATTATAGGGCGGTCGCGTGACCCACATCTTAAAGCACTCAACCCTCCCCTCCCACCCCTCCAGACACCCTGTCTGAGCTCTGTAATAAACCGTGATATGACAGACAGCATAATCTCTCAGAGCATGCTTTGTTGTTCAGTTTTTGCAGTGTTTGATAGTCATGTTACCTTTTGACCTAAAATTTCCTGCTTTCTGTCCTCTTTTCCCGCTCTGCTTTTCAGGAGGACAGTGAGCGGTATTCCCGCCACTCTCGGAGACATACTTCGGTCTGTATCTCTTCATCTGCTTTTTGTCCTACACGTTTATTCCCTTTTAAAAAATTAGTCCCTTTTCCCCTTCTTCCTCATTCTGTCCTCACCTTCATCACTTACTTCCTATATTTTATTTTTGTTAAAGGCGGCCTGTGCTATTCATAACAGATGGCAGATGTACTTTACCCAAAAATGAAAATCACTTTATCACCTTTATGATGTTAAAAAACAAAATTTCATGCTAATTTCCATTCGGTTACAGTGAACGGGGTCTGAAGCTTTCAAGCTTCATAGAACTCCATTAAAGTGTCATAAAAATAGTCCATACAATTCTTCCAAGATGAAAACTTTGTGTGAGAAACAGACAATGTAGGCTAACACACACACACCACAACACACACACACACACACACACACACACACACACACACACACACACACACACACACACACACACACACACCACACACACACACACACACACCCCACACACACACTGTTTGTTTTTGTGACTTATGAGGACATTCCATAGGCGTAATGGTTTTTATACTGGACAAACTATATATTCTATCCCCCTACACTGCCCCTGTCCCTAAACCTACCCCTTACAGGAGACATGCTGGATTTTAACATTTAAAAAAAAACATTGTTTTTTATGTTTTTTAAGCTGTTTGAAATATGAGGACGCATGCAATGTCCTCATATTTCACGTGTAAGTTGTAATACCAGTGTAATACCCATGTCATTATACACATTGTGTCCTCATATATAGCAAAAACAAGCACACACACACACACACACACACACACACACAACACACACACACACACACACACACACACACACACACACACACACACACACACACACACACACACACACACCACACACACACACACACACACACACACACACACACACACACACACACCACACACACACACACACACACACACACACACACATTTCAAGCTTTCTCACAGGTGCAACTTTTTACTCTGCAATTCTGACCTTTCTTGCAATTCCAAGTTTATATATCACAATCCGAGTTATAAGAATTCTTACAAGAATTGTAAGAAATAAAGTCAGAATATAAACTTGGAATTGCAAGAAATAAAGTAAGAATTATGAGATATAAGCTTGGAATTGTTAGAGAAAAAAAAGTCAGATTTTGAGTTTTGAGTAAATGTTTTGTATACGTATTTAATGCTATTCTTTTTTGACCCACATTTGCTATAGAAGCATACAGAAAAGCATGGTTTACCCAAAGAACAGAGAAGAACTAAACTCCCTGTTTTCTTTGTCTTCCTGTCTCAGATATCAGATGATGAGGAGCGGATGTCTGTTGGCAGTCGGGGGAGTTTGAGGGTTAGTATATCTGTGATTCCTCCTATAAAGCTTTTCATTTGGATGTTACAATTAAAAAAAGGATGGAGATTTTATACCAGTGTCTACTGTTTAACACTCAATTGAAGAGTGGTAGTTTAATTTCTCTTAATTTTAATCTTATGTCACTTAAATAAAAACAGATATTCACGACTTACACTACTGGTCAAAAGTTTGGAATCATTTTAATTAAGATTTTTTTTATTTTAATTTTTTTATGATTATGCTCACCAAGGCTGCATTTCTTTTTTTTTTCTTCAAAAATTTTAATTGTATTTAAATATATTTTAAAATATTATTTTAATTCCTGTGGTGGCATAGAATTTTAGGCATCATGTCTCAGTCTTTAGGCATCAGTCTTTAGTGTCACATGATCCATCAGAAATTAGTCTAATTTGTTATTAGCTTAGTTCTTAGTTCTTAGTTTTTATTATTATCAATGTTGACAACATTATTTATGTTGAAACCATGATACACTTATCCAGGGTTATTTTATGAAGAAAAACGTCAAAAGTATAGCATTCATTTAAAATAGAAAGCTTTTGTAACATTCTGCCTCATTTTGTAATGTGTCCTTGCTGAATAAAAGTATTTACCAAACTTTTGAATGGTAGTATATCACAGTTTCCATAAAAATATTAAGCAGAAAAAGAAAAAGAAAATCCAATAATGACAATAATAAGAGCAGCAAATCAGCATAATAATGATTTCTGAAGGATCATGTGACACTGAAGACTGGAGTAATGATGCTGAAAATTCAGCTTTGTCATCACAGGAATAAACACTACATAAACACACTTTTAAATATATTTAAATAGAAACAGTTATTTTAAATTGTAAAACATAACAAAATCGCAATTAGCCTATTCTAAACTTTTGAGCAGTAGTGTAAGCAAACATCAGTGAAATGCGAAGAAAAACAATGTTAGTAAAATTGCTGATGGAATTGGTAACATAATTATGAATTCAGACTCTGTGTGACTGCCGTTTGCACACAGAGTCCTTTCACTGATTGTTCCCTCTTTCATTCATTCTTCATCACACTTGCACAACTATCTGTCACCTCAGCTATTTTCATGGGGCTTTTTTTATTTCTCATTCTCACATTGTTCTTTTGTCCTCCTCTGCTTACCATAGGGTAACCACACAGATCTCTGCAGCAGCACCAGCAGTCTGCCTTCAGCCAGACTACAAAATGGACGGGTCTGTCCCTCTCCCCAATCCCTAGCAATCCCTCTTTATTCCTGCCTTTCGAATTACTCCCGTTCCTCATTGTTTTATCTTATAACCCTTTCTTCATTTTCCCCGCTGCTCTTTCATCGTTCATCTCACAGGAACGCTAATTCTCAAACAACTGTCAGTCGACCACAACTGTTGGTTTCTGAAAAGAAAAAGAAACAAAAATAATAATTTAAAATATTCAAATTGATAGACAAATAGATGTTGTAATTAAACATTTTCAACTTTCATTGCAAATAAGGTTTATTGGCAAAATTCAGATACTTACAGCTGTTTGCAATGAACAAATCAAACACATGGAATTGAAATAGCTCAACACAACAAATGTTTCAAGGGGTTTCCCCAAATTCAACTGAAAATGCTACTTTTAATGACTTCTGCAGTCTCAAAATTATTCAACCTTTTCATGGCAAGCATCTTTAGTATGTAGTAGAACACCCCCTTTTTGCTGTTATGACCTGCTGCAAACGAGATGTATAACCAGACACCAGCTTCTGGCAGCCTTTCTGAGGAGTCTTAGTCCATTCCTCATGAGAAATGGCCTCCAGATCAGTAATATTCTTGGGTTTGCGTGCTTCACCCACCTTTTTTAAAATCCCACCAGAGATTTTCTATGGGGTTCAAATCAGGTGACTGTTATGGCCACTGTATAATCTTCCAGGACTTCTTCTTTTTAGACCATTCTTTTGACTTTGCCATATTTCTAACATGCAGTCACAAGAAACAATCAACAACAAACCTAGCCAGTTCAGGTATTTCATGTGTTCTAGCTCAAGCAAGCCTGCTGCAACTAATGAAGCCTTTATTAGTTGCATTAGGGGTGCTTGAGACAACACCTGTTTTGCAGATTTGTTCTGTTGTGGGGGATTCTATTCAGGGGGTTGAATCATTTTGAGACTGCAGAAGTCATTAAAAGTTGCATTTTCAGTTGAATTTGGGGAAGCCACTTGAAATGTTCATTGCAAACACCAGAAAGTCTGTAAATGTTGCCAAAAAAAAAAAAAACATTTTGCTGTATATTCTTAAGTACTACATTTCCCACAGTAGCACTGTGTAATCCACCAATCAGAGAAGTCATTGTTACTGAAACAAGGTGCATCTTAAGGTGCGACACATTAGCAAAACTTCTATGAAATTTTGTGAACTAAAAAAGTCCATTATTAAAGGGATAGTTCACCCAAAAATGAAAATTCTTTCAGTAATTACTCACCCTCATGTTGTTCCAACCCTGTAAGACCTTCGTTCATCTTCAGATCTCAAATTAAGATATTTTTGATTAAATCTGAGAGCTGGATCACTCCTCCATAAGCTTCTAAGGGATTGCAACTTTCCAGCCCTGAAAAGTTATTAAAGACATCGTTAAATAGTCCAAGTGACTACAGTGGCTCAATCTTAAATTTATCAAGCGACGGAAATACTTTTTGTGCGCAAAAACAAACAAAAATAACAACTTTATTTCAACTATTCATTTCCTTCTCTGTGGGCTTCGAGTCAGTTCACGTAGTATAATAGTGTAGTGCTTCTGTGTTACGTCACACGTAGGCTCACTTTTGGCCGACGCTGGTCAAGTGTGTGATGCTTGTGACGAGTGGCAAGTTTCAATCCCTTAGAAGCCTATGAAGCATTGCTCACCCAGAACTTATTGACAAACTTGAACCCAATGCAATTGAAATTTTTCACCCTCAAGCGCATGGATTCCTATCAAAATTAATTTTATTTTGGTCGTTAATTACCGTAATTTCTTAAAAAAGAAAAATGTGCAAATTCATAAGTCAACACAATTGCCTAGAGTATTTTAAAAAGAGTATTCTCTGCTTAAAACGGCAGTGAACCAAAGACAGTCTCAAAAACGCGGTTTGAAATCACTGGTTACAAGGTAGTTTGTGACGTCAAAAACACCAATCACGTCAACCTGTGGATCTCTGAGCTGGTGTGAGTGAGGGAAGTGTATAGTTACATTCAAGCTATTTTAAACCATGAATAATTTCTTCTATCAAGATTTTTAACACTTTTATTTGGATAGGGAGTTTTGGTCTATTGAAGTCAAAGACTGACATGACACTGTCATAAACATGACAGAACACCTGTCATGAACATGAAGGAGTCTTTATGAATGTTTATGACTGTTGTCATTAAGTGTCATTCGGTAAATTATGACACTTTCAATGCAAAGTTGACATTGTTTAAAATGTCTTTGTTATGACAACTTGACATTACCCAAGACAAAAATGTCTTGATTATGACAACTTGACATTAACAAAGACGGAAATGTCTTTGTTATGACAACTTGACATTATCCGAGAAATCATAATCTGTCAACCTGTGACAACTTTGGCCGTCATGACACCATTATAACTGTGTCATGAATATTTTACTTGTCCTCAAGTAAAGTGGAACACATTGTACTAGTTATAAAGATGTCATTAAGGGTTATTACACTGCAAAATGCTTGAAGTTTGATAATTAGACCTGTTATGACATTTTGTGACAGGTTGACAGGTTATGATTTCTTGGTTAATATTAAGTTGTCATAACAAAGACATTTCTGTCTTTGTTAATGTCAAGTTGTCATAATCAAGACATTTTTGTCTTGGGTAATGTCAAGTTGTCATAACAAAGACATTTTTGTCTTTGTTAATGTCAAGTTGTCATAACAAAGACATTTTAAACAATGTCAACTTTGCATTAAAAGTGTCATAATTTACCGAATGACACTTAATGACAACAGCCATAAACATTCATAAAGACTCCTTCATGTTCATGACAGGTGTTATGTCATGTTTATGACAGTGTCATGTCAGTCTTATGCACACCCCTTCAAATAAAGTGTTACCCAATACGATTTCTGATATATGTTTGAATTGCATTATTTTGATTGAATGTAGCTAAATGATAATACTTACATGCTAATGCAAACAGTAAAATGCACATTTTGCTTCCTATTTTAAATGCCTATTGAGAAAATGAATGGAAAAAATACTTTCGTAACGAAGAAAACTGCAAAAGTAAGCTGTCGTGTTTTTTTGTTTCTATACAAACTTGCTTTAAGATGTGGTGCTGTATTGCTGGTAGGATGTTGTAGGAAGTTGTTTGATCAAATCTGATATTTATTTATTTAGGGGAGACATTTTTTTTTTTACTGGAAGAATGTATAGTATTTTACGGAAGCGTATTGCATTTACTTGAGGAAAAAAAATCTACTCTGTTTTTCTGAATTAACGGGTTAATTATCTCATAATTACGAGATAATTTTTCATGAGAAAAAAGGTTTTGCTCTGTTTTTCTGAATTAACAAGTTAATTATCTCAGAATTACAAGATACTTTTTCATGAATTTTTTTACTCTGTTTTTCTGAATTAATGAGTTACTCATAATTTTGAGATAATTAAGTCATTAATTCAGAAAAAACAGAGCAAAAACTTTTATGAAAAATGATCTCGTAATTCTGAGATAATTAACTTGTTAATTCAGAAAAACAGAACAAAAAAAAAATCTCGGAATTCTGAGATAATTAACTCGTTAATTCAGAAAAACAGAGCAAAAACTTTTTTTCCATGAAAAATTATCTTGTTATTCTGAGATAATTAACTCGTTAATTCACAAAAACAGAGTCGATTTTTTTTCCTCAAGTGATTGCAATACTCTTCCGTAGTATTTAAATGAAATGTTATGAGCATATATTTTTCTTCTTCCCCTCTCTGTCTGTTTTTAGCCCTCTGCGCTTTTTAGTGAACCCCCCCGTTCAAGAAGTCACAGGGTTTGTTTCCAGTTGTCATCTGCATGCAACCTGACATGCAGATTGTTCGTTAACTCTTTTTCATCTTGGTGAATACATGACACACATTGTAATGAACTTTAAGATATAGTTAATTCAAAAATGACAATGATTATGTTGTCATATTAACCTATATGACATTTTTTTTGTGGAACACAAAAGGAGTGATCTAGTAGAATGTTCAAACTGTTCTTTTCTATAATATGAAAGTGAATGAAGACCACGGCTGTTACTTGTTTTCCTTTAAAGTACAATCATTACTCTTTTGTTGTGCTTTAGAGAAGTATGTATAAACTAAAGCACACGTTTTAATTATTAATACATTTATATTATATAATATATTTTAAATATATTAATACTTGTACTAAATGATAACTTCTAATATATTCTATATTTTTATTTAATTGCAATAAACAAAACAAAAATGTAATTTTAGAAAAGAGCTACTTGGACATTCTACTAGGTATCTCTATCTAGTTTGTAACAATATTAGAGCAGAATGATGACATTCATTTTCATTTCTGGGTAAACTATCTAATTTACGGACTTGTTGTGTGTGTTCAATCCCTCATTTGAGCAGATACCTGCATGCAGTGTAGTAAACTGATTTGCAGAATCTTCCATAGCCTCTTACTCAGTCATCGCATAAATCGATTCTTTACTTAGTCATTCCATAAGTGCTCAGAATACATCAGAGTGCATTAGACTTAGATGGCTAATGTGTTAACTTTCTGTAAACACACACAGAAGCTTTCTTTCAACTCCTCTGTATGTCATGAGCATTTCCTCCTCATAATGAGTTTAAAGTACATCTTCGCTAGTTGTTAGCAGCCTTGTTTGGTCACATTTCATGATGGTGAACCATCTTGGATAAAGCGGCCATTTAAGGGTCTTTATTTTAACTGTTTGTTGTGTTCTCCATGGTTATGTCTGAGAGATATCGAGTGTGTGAGGTGAATGTAGTATGGTGAGGTGTTCTGTTCTGTCTGCAGGGGTCATTACATGAAGAGAGTTCAGTCTCTGGCACTAGGCGTTTCAGTGGCTCCAGCGCTAGAGGCGTAAGGCCCAATTTTTACCTATCCCTCTGAAAGGGGCATGACCTGATACACAATGCCAGTCTGGGCTTGTTGAGTGTCTTGCATGGTTCTGTTTTCAGACCACAGGCTTGACTAGGTGTTGTCTGTGTCTGTTTATGTCATGAGCTTCTCTGAGGAACGTTTGGGAGTCTCCACCCTACTGTTTTTCCCACTATTGTTGTTTTTGGATTCCTGCATGGCAGTAGAGTGGGACTGTTGGTGTATGTATGTAAAGCATGCATTTGATGGTTAATCATCTTGGATTTAATATCTTTTTGTATATTGTGTGTGGTCGAAATATGATTGTTTAGACGATGTGTCAGTGTGTTTTGACCCACAATATGGGTATGGTTTTACACTACTGTTTAAAAGATTGTTTTTCCCCCCCCCCTGAAATTAATAGTTCTTTTCAGCATGGATGGATCAAATTGATCAAAAGTGACAGTAAAGACATTTAGGTCCCACTTTATTTTAAGTGGCTTTCATTACTATGTACTTACATCGAAAAGTAAGTACAATGTACTTATTGTGTTCATGTTGTATTTTAAAACACCTTTCCTGCTATTGAGGTGTGATACGGGTCACAGGGACAGGTGTGGTTGTATTGTATAATTACAAATGTAATTACATAAATTAATTGCATTCATGTATTTTTAAAATATAAGTACAATGTAAAAACATGTATGTACACAATAAGTCCATTGCATTAAATTCAATGTTAGTACATAGTAGTTAAAGCCACTTAATATAAAGTGGGCCCGACATGGTCAATACTACAGAATACCTCTGTTTTCTGGAATAAATGCTGTTTTTAACTAATCGTTGACAACATTGATAATAATGAGAATGGTTGTTTTAGTACCAACTCAGCATTTTAGAATAATTTCTGAAGGATTGTGTTACTGATTGAGATTGGAGTGATAGCTGCTGAAAATTGGATCACAGAAATAAATCACATTTTATTAAAATAGAACCAGTTACTTTAAATTGTAATAATATATCACAATATTAATGTTTTTTATTAATGCATTCTTGGTGAGCAAAAGAGACTTTTTTCAAAAACATTAATAAAAACGTACTAGCCCCAAACTTTTGAACAGTAGTGTATATGGTACTGTGTTAATTCTTTAAACTTTATACTTATCAGTTTCTATATTTTTCCTCTAATGCTCAGAACTAACTCTCTTTCTGCTAACATCTGCTCCTCTGTCCATCTTATTCTGCTTTTTTTCTCTATACCTGCTTTTCTGGTCAGCCTTCAGACTACAATGGCTTTCTGGGCTCCAGTTCCAGGGCTTCATCTAGGGCGAGTTCAGCCCGTGCCAGTCCAGTGGTGAGCTTCCCATTCAATCACAGACCAAGCTTTAGTACTGCAGTTTCAAGGTCAAGTCTGCCATCTCTGTTACACAGATCCATGGCAAAAACTGACCTGTTCTCCTGTTCCTTTGCATATCCTGTTCCTCACTCTGGAATATGCAGTAGGCTATTCTGTGGTATTAGCATTAATCTTGTTTGTGTCGTGCTCCCTCTAGTGAGTAAAGCATGGAACATATATATATATATTATATATATATATATATATATATATATATATATATATATATATATATATATATATATAGAAGCCCCAATTCTGATGCATTATTGTTTTAAATAAGTATTTCTCATTTAATGTGGATTTGTATAAAGAGGCTGCATGATTTTACATTGTAGCTTCTGCTGAACACGTTTCATTTTTCATACAGGTGGAGGAAAGGTCAGACTTCCTGGAAAAGGTCAGTAGAATGATTTTGAGGATGTTGAATATAACACATTTTTAATCCATCACAGTGAATAACACAGCAACAACATGATCCACCAGACAAAGTAAATGTTTACATCCTCAGGGTTCCAGGACAGCCTCCACCCTCTCGGCTGCCACTCTAGCATCTCTGGGTGGAGGGTTATCACGAAGAGGAAGCTGTGATACTTCGCTTTCAGCTGACACTGAGGCCTCCATACGGGAAATGAAGGTAGTTTTGGTGTGTTGATAATGCTAACTTATAATGGCCATGATCTATATGTAAAGATCTTCATTCTGTTGTCTACTCTCAGGACTCTCTGGTAGAGGTAGAGGAGAAGTACCGTAAGGCCATGGTGTCCAACGCTCAGCTGGACAATGAGAAGACAAATCTGATGTATCAGGTGGACACACTGAGAGACACTCTGATGGAGCTGGAGGAACTTCTGTGTGAGACACGCAGAGAGAAAGAGGAAAAAAACAGGGTAAGGCCTATCAAATGATGAAATCAATATTCTGATAAAGAGGGTTTTAATACAAAATCCTGTAGAATAATTGACTCTTTTACAAATATATAATTGTTTTCTTTTTCAATACAAAAAATGAAATTTACATTTTGAATAATAAATAAATATTATTTTTGACAAAACTACTATGGTGAGACAAAATCTTGGAAGTGCATACAGGTCATTTTGCCCCCTTTACAAAGAATTAGAGTATCGAAAAAAAAATTAAAAAGTAATTTTTTCTCAGCCTATGACCAATAAATCTATAAATATCATTGCAGAGGCTCACATAGTACACAATTTTTACATACAAGAGGAATGAATGGAATATCAAGGAAGTATTATAAGTATTATACTGGAAAAAAATCTAAAAACCAAACTCTGATGGGTCAATTTGACCCCCCTTGGGCATTTTGGGTTAAGTCTGATCATAATTAAACTACTATGTGACAATATTGCATGCTATAGTATAATCAGTTGTATTGAAGTGGTTTTGCAAAATGGAAATGGTTTGCAGAGAAGTTGTTATCTCTGGTAAACTTTTAGTGTGAGTTATCAATCAGGCACACAGCGATATCAACACTCACTATACAGTACACATACTGTTAATATGCTAATATTACTGACATGCACACAATCATGCAGATGGTCATTGTGAAAGTCATAATTTTTATTGTCTTTTAAGAAATACTACCATTCAAATAACTGTGACAGTACGGCTGCTAGAATATACTGCAAATTTACAATGAATTATTCAGTACATACTTCAATGATGGGCATTTTTGATTCTAATGTTTTTAGGAGTGCGAGAGAGAACGTCATGCCCACAATGTCTTAAAGATCCAGTTTGAGGAGATGAAGGAAACACTGAAGCAGAGTGAAGAGTTGTTGACGGTGAGAGTCCCCAGTAAATGATGGGCAGTCTTCTTGCTCTTTGTCTTCCTAACATAGATGGAGTTCTGTTTTTCTGTTGTCTTCTCTCAAATTTTCCTCTTAATATTCTTCTATCTACCCATCTATTTCCCTCTGCTTGCCCTCATGGCCGGGGCTCAGGAATCCCAACAGTCTCGCGGGAAGCAGGCGGACTATATTAGAGAGATCTCTGACCTGCAAGAAACATTGGAATGGAAAGATAAAAAGATCCTGGTACAATTACTTTCATGGCCATGTTTCTTTAATCCAAAACAATTCTCTCTTTTAGGTGTTAACACTTAATAATCACTTAATAATTTCTGAATTCCCTAAATTCTCCTTAGCTTGTGTAACTTATTAACCCAACTTGATTAAGGACAGAATGCTTTATACTGTCACATGTCCCTTGTAGTATTACCTAACCTTACAGCTTTCCTTTACTCTTTTGTTCTTCCCTTCCTTGACTTTTCACTTTTGCGGATGGCATCATTTAGGCCTTAGAGAGGCAGAAGGAATATTCAGACATTATCCATGATGAACGGAAGGCACTCAGAGATGAGGTTTGCCGGCTTAAGGATGCTCTAAAGGTAGAGGTGTAGAAGCAATGTTGGCAATCACAGAGATACAGAAGTAGAGATATTGAAGTCATTATATGTAGTATCATTATTTTGAATTCAAAGGACCATAATAACATAATGGAAAAGATGGGATGTTGACATCAGATTGTATTCTTGCTCAGAAACATGGCATTGTGCTGGGATCTGAGATGATGTCCAATGGCCAGGTAGCAGACAGGGCGATTGATGGGCATGCTGATTCGGAAACAGCTTTCCGATTGAATCAAGACTCTCACACGCCCCCCATGACTGGAGACAGCATGTTAGGTAAGACAAACAGTTTCCACTAATTTTTTTAACTCACAATCTAAACAAATCAGATATTGCAGCAGATTTACTTGTTGTAATCAACAAATGTTTACAATTTTGCTTTTATGGCATTTTCTTAATGCATATTTGCATTGTTTTTTCATTATTATTGTAGAAATCATTAGAAATATGTTAAAGATTAGAGATTAAACAAAACGATGGTGAAGACCAAGATGGTGGGAGGAAATGACTTTGGTGTCAATTCCTGTGTCAATTTGTTAAATGAGGAAACATTGATTGTATAGTTGCTTGTTCAACAATTAAATAGTCTGGTTTAGTGTTCGCTTGTAGGCTAGTTGGGGCAGAAAGCTATTAAGAGTTCCTCTGAAATCCTCCACCTCCCTCAGCTCCACCTACTTAGATTTGCTGCAGGATTTATGTATTGATGCAGCTGCATAACTTACATGCTCACAGCAGTGTGTCTGTGTATCTGCAGCAGCGTGTATAGCAGATATATTCTAGCAAGACCAAACACATTAACCGGGCCATATTCATTAACATGCCAAAACTACCTAGAGAGTTGTCAAGAATAATAATAGGAAATTCTGACACAGGAGAATCTTCTAAATTCTAACAAAAATAATTCAGTAAATGTGTAGCCAAAACAAGGTCAAACAACCCTAGATGAATCAGAAATGGCAGCCCTCAGTGAAAGGTCAATGTACATAAAGGTGGATTACAACTCTACAGTATATAAAAAAAAGCACAATTTTAAGTCTGGTTGCATTTACACCTCACATGCAAAATGCACTCCAGTCAATGTTGAAGAACCTGTAATTATAATCCAACAAAACATGTCAGAGGATAAAGGAGACATTGATTAAAGTGCAGAAACTTGTTTCACTATAACCATTTAAACCTGAGAATCAGATAATTTCGGAAAGACCAGCAGAGGACTTTAACTGCATAGAAATCAATGCTGCCATGAAAACCTCTCAAGATCTCATGTTTGAACCCACAGACTCTAACGAAATGGATATATTTAATACCACAGGAGACAATGGTGTACAATCCAGGGACCAGCAAGAGACAGAGGCTGAGCCAGAGTTGCAGTGTGTGGAGGACACGTATAGCATGCCAGTAGAGCACAAGGGCATAGCTTTCCTACTCGATAGTTGTAAGGAAGCAGTTGCTGGTTTAAATATGCATAGCAGTGAACCTCCAAAAGAAATAATATTCAATGTGAGAGGACTGAGTATAGAAAATGAAACACAGACGATATTTAAGACAAAGTTTAAAATTAAGAAGATCTTCAACTGCTGTGTGTCATGATATTTCACAGATTTTATTATTCTTTTTTATTTTCTGATGTTTGTGAAAATGTCCTTTTAATTTTATTTTTCATTGAGAAATTATACGCGTGGTGTAATTTTGCTTTAAATCTTTAATGTAAATGAGAATGATCCAGACATGTTTTGGGAATGCAAAAGCTGTAAATTTCTTTCAATATTCTGAAAAGCTTGATTTTTGAAAACAAATTCCTCAAGAGAAATGTGAATACATTGTGATATGGATAAAAATCCAAATGCATGGACAATTAGATGCATTGCACTTTGTAAGAATATGTACTTCTCCATGTGTGCCAATACATCATCATCATAATAATTGAAGTCACCACAAATAAAAAGCAAATACCAAAAATGTTTTATGTTAAATGCACATCAATTCATTGTATAATTCATTGTAAAATGTTAAAATGACAGTTCCAATTTGTATACTATGTGCTACAAAATAAATTATATTAGTGCCTACAGCGACTCATTGTGTATCTTACATTCGATTCTGTATGAGGTTCATGTTCTGTATATATTTTTTGTCTGAATTTTTCAGAGATCAGATTAAGGAAGCTGGTGGAAGAAGAGAGACAGTTTGCTCGATCAGGTGAGTTTTGTCATCTTATGCTTTTCAAGTGATTCATTGTTTTCTTTATAATTTATATTGTGGGAGAGCATCTTATGAAATGTCTGTCATAAGGACTTTGTAAGGATGACTGTGCGCTGTGACACGTCCTGATTTTGCTGAGTTTGACGTCAACGTGATCCTGGAACAAGTTAACTGTCAGAAAATTTTATCACAACCATATCCTTATCTGTAACTTCTCCCTAAAATCAAAGGGAAATGATAGGGAAATAACACTGATGTAGAAGTACCTAACCCTGACTGTAAACCTACATTTGACCACAAATAAACTGTAAACTTGTCTGTAACAAGGTTACTGTAGATGTTTTAGGAAGAAGGAGGCGGGAACCGGCGAACATTCAACAAACTTTAAAAAATAAATAAACAAATACAAAACGAAAGTAAAAGAACACATATAATAAACCAAAACACATCATAAGACCCGGCCTGTTCCTCTCTTGATCTCCACTGTCGCTCCTCCTTTTATGCTTCCGCTCCTCCGTGAGAGATATGACACCGGTGCGTCGCTCATAATCACGCCAACGGCTTCGCGCCGTCCTCCCACAGCCCGCGACCTCGTCCTGCTCGCCACATTGTCCCTCAGATGTAATTAGTTGATTGGAATTTTGTTCCAGGATCAACAAAGATGTTGATCCAGGAACATGTTGCACTTGGTGAAATCAGGTTCTGCTATCCTGTGTGTGTATTGGCAGGTACGGAAGCTTAAAGCCACTGCAGAGCAGAAACAGAAGAATGGGACAGAAGAAATGGGAAGCACGGATGAGGATGATCTTCAGAATGGTCTGGATCCTCATATCCTAGATCTGCAGAGTAAGATACAGCTTTAAATTTCAATCACTATCAGTCTTGATTTAGGCTGGTTTGTCATATGGAGTTATATGTTTTCATGTGACCTCAACATTTTGTTTTTTCTACAGGAGATGCTAACAGGCAGATAAGTGACTTGAAATTCAAGTTGGTCAAGTCTGTGCAAGAAGTCACAGCGCTTGAACAAAATGTAAGTCATGGTTAACACTGACACAATATTTTATTCGCAGAGGCACAACTCAGAATCGTGCTCTTGCATTCAATTTCATCATCAGTGTTTAATAATATTTTCCTTTTCAGTTTTACTTCTCTTTATGCACTATTAATTTTCTTCTGATTGTGGTACAACCAGTTCCACAGTGTTTCATGCATAACCTGCAATCTCTGTCATGTGGCAGATAATTCGGCTGGAGGGGCAGGTGGGCCGCTATAAGATGTCTGCTGAGGCTGCGGAGAAAGTGGAAGATGAACTAAAAGTGGAGAAACGCAAGTTACAGAGAGAGGTACATTATTCAAAGTCAAAGTCAAGTCAAAAATACAGTTGATAGGAATTTGTCTTGGTACTTTATGCCCACATATACCACTTAATTAACATCAATACACTGACACAATAACACATTCCACACATATACCTCACTTAAACATCACATATACCCCCCAATGACATTAAATACACAGACAACACTAGTCCAACTAGTCCATGAAACTTAATTTAAACATTCAACGTTCAAACGTTAGGCCATGTTGAAAAAACGTATGGCTTGGAGATAGGTGCTATCTCTGAAGCGTGATGATGCTTCTGTAACCTCTTCTTCCCTGATAGCAGAAGAGTGAACAGACAATGTGCTGGATGATAGGGGTCGGTGGTGATGTATCTCGCCTTCCTGATAATTATTGTGTCGTAGTGTCAAGTTATCCTCATTTATATAGCGCTTTTAACAATGTAGATTGTTTCAAAGCAGCTTTACAGAGACAAACATATAATTTATGTTAACAGAGAATGGTTTGTGTGAGGCTATAGTAGGCAGACTGCAGCCAGTGATCTTGGAGGCTCTGCGCACTAGCTGTTGCTTATCCTGACTGGTCGCGTTACCGTACCAGGACAGGATAGAGAAGGTCAGCACACTTTCTATGATGGCTCGGTAGAAATGAGTCATGCCTTTTATGGCTAACCCTAAATGTCCTCAACTGACAGAGGAAATATAGTCTCTGATGGGCTTTATTTACCATGAGACTGATGTTAAGGTCCCATGAGAGGGACTGATGTTTGGTGGTGCCCAAGAAGATAAGATAAGATAAGATAAGATAAGATAAGAAAAACCTTTATTTGTCCCACAAGGGGAAATTCCGGTTTGCAACAGCAGAGACAGAGCAGAGAAAAAGAGTGCACAAGCATAGACGAATATTTAACAAGGAAGTACCGTTCTTACACAATAAAAACTGAATTACTGTACAATAAATAAAGCTAAAATAGACTATGCCTTATACAATGTCCTGCGTTATAATAGATAAATAAATACTGATAATAAAAAAATAAATAAAAATAAAAATAATAAATAAATAAAGATTGCATCAATAAATTATGTAATGTAGTAATGGCACATATGGAACATATAGCATAGAGTCATCAGTGTTCATTGTACAGTCTGACGGTCGCTGGTAGGAAAGATCTGCGGTATCTCTCCCTCACACAGCGGGGATGAAGCAGCCTATCACTGAAACTGCTCTCCAGAACTGACAGAGTGTAGTGCAAAGGGTGTGTTTTTTGGGCCAATATAGCTGTCAGTTTAGCCAGGGCCCTTCTGTCTCCCACCTCCCTCACTGAGTCCAGAGAACAGCCCAGGACAGAGCTGGATTTCTTGATCACCTTGTCCAACTTTTTTACATCCCTCTCAGTAATGCTACTGTTCCAGCAAGCCACAGCGTAAAAGATGGCTGACGCCACCACAGAGTCATAAAAAGTCTTTAGAAGGGGCCCTGTCACTCCAAAGGATCTCAACCTTCTGAGAAAATACAGCCTGCTCTGACCCCTCTTATACAGAGCATCTGTGTTGTGGGTCCAGTCCAGTTTGTTGTTCAGGTGAACACCCAGGTACTTATAAGTGGCCACTCTCTCAATATCCATTCCCTGGATGTTCACCGGAGGTGGGAGAGCAGACCGCCGTCTGCGAAAATCAACCACCATCTCCTTGGTCTTCACCACATTGATCAGGAGGTGATTTCGCTGACTCCAGTCCACAAAGTTCTGTGTCAGACCTCCGTACTCTGTGTCATCATCATCAGTGATGAGGCCAACAATGGCAGAGTCGTCAGAGAACTTCTGCAGAATACAGCTGTCAGTGTTGTATCTGAAATCCGCCGTGTATAGACTGAAAAGAAAGGGGGCCAAGACAGTCCCCTGGGGGACACCCGTGCTACACATGAGACGATCAGACACGCCGTCACGTGTTTTCACAAACTGTGGCCGGTTCGTGAGATAGTTCAGAACCCACTGTGACATCAGATGGTCCACACCAGTCCTCACCAGTTTGTCCTTCAGAAGCATTGGCTGGATGGTGTTAAAAGCACTTGAGAAATCAAAAAACATGATTCTCACCGTGCTGCCGGGCTTCTCCAGATGGGCGAGGGCATGATGATGTAGGAAGATCACAGCGTCCTCCACCCCGATGTTGGGTCTATAGGCAAACTGTAGCGGATCCATAGATGGGCCCACTGCGGAACAGAGATGTTGCAGGACCAGTCTCTCCAGCGTCTTCATCAGTTGTGATGTAAGAGCCACCGGCCTGTAGCTGTTGAGGTCTTTAGGGTGTGATGTTTTTGGCACCGGTACCACATAGGAGGTCTTCCACAGCTGTGGTACCACTCCCAGCTTCAGACTCAGGTTGAAGATCCTCTCCATAACTCCACATAACTCGTCTGCACTGGACTTCAGGAGCCTAGAGCTGATGCCATCAGGACCTGTTGCTTTTCTCACCTTAATCTTCCTTAGAGCCTGTCTCACCTGTGCTGCTGTGAAGGACAGGGGTGAGCAGGGGGGATCAGTGCTGGTGTTGTGAAGAAGTCTTTCTGTGGATGGAATGGGTGAGAAGTTAGTTGATCCCGGTGGAGTGAAGATGGGGTCCAGTTGTGTGGGGCGAGTGATGGCTGACTGATCAAACCTGGTGAAGTGGTGGTTCAGCTCATTCAGCTACTTAAGGTCCCCCTCAGCCTGTATGGGGGGTGCTTTAAAGCCTGAGATGGTCTTCAAGCTGCTCCACACCCCCCTGATGTCTCTCTGTTCCAGCTGTCTATTTAGTTTCCTCTTGAAGCAGGCCTTCCCCTCTCTGACCTTCCTCCTCAGCCTCTTCTGTACAGCCTTCAACTCAACCTTGTCCCCTGATCTAAAAGCTCTCCTCTTCTCCTTTAAGAGAGCCTTAATGTCAGGGTAATCCACGGCTTGTTGTTTGAAAAACACTTTACCGTCCTGGTGGTCACAGTATTCTCGTAGCAGAAATTAATATAGTCCGTGATACATTCTGTAATGGCGTTGATGTCCTCCCCGTGTGCGTCACAGAGCTCTGACCACAAAGTGGTTTCAAAACAATATTTGAGAGCCTCCTCATTCTCTGTAGTCCATCTCTTCACTGATCGTAACACCACAGGCTCCCTGTGTACAATAGGCCTATACACAGGCTGAAGATGAACCATATTGTGATCAGCTCTCTCAATAGGGGCAGGGGAATCACAGTGTATGCCTCCTTGATGTTAACAAAAAATAAATCCAATATTTGATCTTCTCTGGTAGGACAGTTGACATACTGGGTGTATGAGGGCAGTACAGATGATGGAGACACATGGTTAAAATCACCAGAGATCAGGAAAAGGACCTGTGGGTGCTGTGTCTGGAGCCTGCTGGTGACTGAGTACAGGACATCCATTGCTGTCTCCGCATGCGCAGATGGAGGCACGTACACTGCTATCACAATAACATGTGAAAACTCACGTGGCAGATAACATGGCCGCATGCTAACAGCAAACAATTCAATGTCATGACTACAGAATCGCTCCTTAATCGTGCAATGCTCAGGTTTACACCATCTTTCATTCACATACACAGCCAGACCCCCTCCACGTTTCTTACCGCTGTCAGCCGTCCTGTCCGCTCGAAGGAGGTGAAAATTATCCAAAAGAACAGCAGAATCCGGGATGTTTGGTGTCAGCCAACTCTCAGAGAAGATAAGTATGCAGCTGTCCCTATACTCTCGCTGGTATCGTGTTAGCGCTGATAGCTCATCTGTCTTATTAGAAATGGACCTGAGGTTACCCATCGTGACCGAGGGGACTGCAGGTCTAAAACGCCTTTTCCTCCCTTGAATTTTCCTACCAGCGCGACATCATCGGCGGGTCTTGCGTAACAACTCCGGTGGTATCACATGTCTGTCTCTGCGCGCCGCAGCGCTAACAGCTGATCCCGAGTATAAACAATGTATGTCCCAACTCCGCCATCCATAGTTCCATAAATGGATCAAATTCAAAAGTGCTATAATCCCAAAGGATGAGTAAATCCAAAAAAAAAGTCTCTTCAAAAGTAGTTACAAGAAAAATACAATCCAATCGAGAAAGAAGGAGGAAAAAGATAGAAGAAGTGAGGAGCTGTTGCAACCAGCTGCTGCTCTCATCAGCGCCGGAACTAGCTGAGAAGGAGGAGGAGGAGACTCTCTCAACAACCTGATCATTGATGGAGAGGGGAAGGTGCCTGGCTGCCTTCTTTCTAAAGTCCACTATTATCTCTTTCGTCTTAGATGTATTAAGAATTAAGCTATTGTCCTCCACCAGCTCACCAGCTGTTCCACTTCACCAGATTCACCAGAACCAGATTCATCCCATCAGAGATAAGACCTACTACAGTAGTATCATCTGCAAATTTTAGCAGTTTGACTGATGTTGGATGGGACCTACAGTTGTTGGTATAAAGAGAATATAAAAGAGAAGACAGGACACACCCTTGTGGGGCGCCAGTGTTAAGAACCCTGGTTGATGACAGATGATTATTAATGTTGACATATTGTTTCCTACAGGACAAAAAGTTCAAAATCCATTGACACAGTACAGTATTAACACCTATGGTTATTATTAATTATTATTATTAAATGATTTGGGGGAGGGGGGTGCTAATTTTTAAAACATCTTAGCTCATTTTTAACATCTTCAAAAATGTAAATTATGATGTAGTAATTTTTTTGGTGAAATATTCTTAAAATTAAAAATATTGAGCACATTTTAAAGCTTATGAATTGAGTACATGTAAGTAAAAAATAAAATAGATCTACTTTTGGTGCCATGACTAATACAATTAAGTAGACCTAACATGTTAAGGTAATGGACCAAAAAAAGAAATGTAGGGTGGGATCTAATTTTTATCCATTGGATATCGACTGGATCATTGTGGTTTGCCATTTCTTCAATAAAGAGATGTCTGGTTTGTGAAAAATATTTAAATTTTTAACCAAAGAAAAAAAAGTATGAAACAGAGTCAGCACAGATTTGCAAGTTACTCAATCAAAAATCCTGTTTGGACTTTCATGGTGACTTAATATTTCTTGGCTCATCTTCAACCTAACTACAGGCTCTACTCTTCACCACAATGGTAACACCAAAATGTCAATTTAACAGATCTCACATGACTCCAAACATAAAAGAACATGCACTAACAGATCTCCTACTACTGCAAAACACAAAATAACACTTTATACAATTACTCTCTTTATACAGTCAGTATCAAAGAATGCTTGAAAAATCACATTTCCCTCTCTTTGCGCATGATTGTCCAACTTACTCAATTTCTTAAGTTGCTGTTAAAAATGAGAGAATGTTGAGATGGAATGAGTAATAATAGTACTCATTTAATTATGGGAGTAAGTTCAATGTGTATTTGGCGTGCTGTCCGGGGGGAGGGCTCCGAGCTCTTTTCATAAAACTTAAATAAGAGATGTACTTTTTTGTCAAAATTAACTCTTGGATTTTCAGACATTTATTTTGGTACGTCCAACTCAACAAACAAGTGATATTCAGATATTTTGTTAAGGTAGTAAAGTTATTTATTATTGTGTGATATTTACAAAGCCACTGAATATTTTTCATAGTGTGATGTAACAAATTCCTGCTGTGCTTATTCTTTAGCTGAGGTCTGCGCTTGACCGTATCGATGAGCTGGAAGCAAGCAACAGCCACCTGACGAAGAGACTAGAGAAGATGAAGGCCAATCGGAGTGCCCTACTGGCACAGCAGTGATGCCCGCCTGTGCCCACTCTGCAGTCAGGGCATGATTCCTATCACCCACTTGCACAGATGACTTGCCACCCATATAAAACTAAAAGTTCTATCAAAATCAGATCAAATTAGCTCAATCATAATCTTGCTAATTCAGACTTCTAAAAGACAAATAAGGCTAACAGGCATAAACATCAACCTTCATTTGTTTGCTTATAGGATTCCAAGCGGAGGACACATCAAAAACGTGACTACAAAAAAAAAAGTGACCTTTGGTTTGGATTAGCAGAAGTCAGGCCCTCAATGAGCTTTCAATACTTTTTGACTGGGTTACGGATCTCTGTGTTTGCAGACCAACACAACACAGGCAGAGCACATCTATGACAGCATGTTACTTTATGGTAGTATTTTGGTTCAAAAGAAACATTGACTTAGCAGATCATGCACTTTATCTCTGCATCAGTATTCAAATGTGTTACTGGGAAACTGTACATGGGACCCTTTTTAATAATGAGGTAATGGAAATTGTGTAGTCCAGATATTAAATGAATGAATGTATGCTCTCATACAGAGACAATTGTGCATTTTCTTGTAATGTTTTGTGCAGACAGGGACTTAACAACAGACATGTGCAGGATATGTGCAGTATCACTTTGAACGTTTAAAGGGTAATTGTGATAATGTCCATTTTGTTTTACGCCAAATCTGTGTGCAAGTGTTGGTTCGTACTTAAATAAGGTGGACTAGCACTTTATGATGTTAGTAATTTTTGTTTACATGCTAATGTTGCGTAAACATCCTGAGGAACTGTTAGGACATGGTTACAAAAAACTTTGATGCAATAACAATGTTAATATAACTTTATGGATTTTATTTCGGTCAAAGCCAAGCTTGGAAGCATTTGAATCATTGTCCTTGAAAATGTTCTCAGTGGCAGCAATTTTTTTTCTTTGTTGCTTTATTGAAGCACTCTTTTTTCACATATCTATTCGACTAAAGTGGGCCAAATGTTTAATTTGCAGGTTTTAGATCACCAACTCGCTTTCCGTGTATAAAAACCGAGGTCTTGGTCATTGTAATATGGCAAGTAGAAGTAGACAGTATAAGCACAGCTGATCATCAGAATACTGTTTCATATCCAGTTTAAACTCAGATCATACTGCAACAGCATACAGCTCTGGAAAAAATTAAGAGACCACTGCAAAATTATCAGTTTCTCTGGTTTTACTATTTATAGATACATGTAAATATCATCAGAGGGCTAAATGGACATTTGAGATGTCACCAGCCTTTATAGATACAATCTGGAATCTGAGTCTTGCTTTCGAAAACATGCTGAGTCAACACAATAAATGGGAGTGCAGCTGGTTTTGTGAAGCTGGTCGTTGTAGCACTTTCACTAATGGTCTGCCATTTAAAGAGTGTATCATTAATCTCAATGCATTTGGGGTTTATTGAAATAAACCTGGCTTTTTTAAGAAAAAGAAAAATGAACTGTATTGCAATAAAGCTTTTCAGAGTAAATGACCATTACATTTACACAATTTCAGATCTACATCATTACGAAATCAGCTGTGACAATGAATGTAATGATGCTATATCAGTTGGATGGTTGTGGCAAGATGATTCTTTTTGCTGATTGTGGGCTTGACTTGTATTCCTCCCCTGGGTTCTGCAACCATTGGAGACAATGCCACCTTGTTTACACACTCAGTGAACATGCTGTCTCATAAGGACTGATATGCTGAACTTTTGAAATAACAGACAGAGACACACAAATTACATTGTTTACCTGTATTACACCTCTTATATAAGAAATGGCATAGCAAGAAATAAACTCATGCAATAACACTGACTTTGCAGGTTCTTTTATTGCATTTTACATTTAATAAACAAGAATTACAAAATGTATCCTGCTCCCTCATAACGTTGAAAACATGGAAGTGGTGTACATTTGAACAGCAGAGGGCAGCACTAAATTTTCAGCTGATAAATCAGTTATGCATTTTGGTGTTATAGTTGTTAAAGGCAAATATTTCAGTAACATGCTATGGTGAAGTCATATGGTTGGAAATTAAAATATATTATTATTATTATTATTTTCCATAGCCACACTGTCAAATTTCCTCAAACTAATATAATGTTTTGTGTGTTATCCCTCATAAGCAAATCTGTTCAGTTTTTGCATATATATAAGAAAATATATAATAAAAAATGTAAGAGGAAGAGGAAATGCAGCAAAGGCAATAAAATGCCCAGATGTCTTTAGTCTTTTAGCCATGATGGCCCTCATATACACAGACAGCTGAACACTGGCCCCTGATGATTCAACTTTTCTTCCACACAGACAGCTTATATGTGACAGAACAGGGCCGGGTTTCCCGATAACGATGTATCTTAGCTCTTAAGAGCGCTCTCTACGTGCAAGGTTACGAACGCTCGCGGCAATTCCACGTGTGTTTCCCAAAAGTGCACTTAACATGAACGCGCGAGAACGCGCTCTACGTGCTACTCAAGCACCGCTGTCCATTCGCGAAGTGCTGAAATATAACCTTATATGGAACTATATTCTGAACGTTTAACCTAAAAATCGTCATTTGTTGTGGTCGTGGATTAGAAATCAAGACAAGTCTAAAGCATCTATACAGGCGGAGGCACTGACATAATGGCTGAAAAACAAAACGAAACAAAAAGCAAGAGAAGATAGGCTATCTTTAAAAAAGGTCAACTTAATGTCATTTTTAGATAGAGCGGAACAAAGACTTTATTTTTAACAGATTTAAAGGACACCATACAAACAAGGAAAAAAAAAAAACCATCAGGGAGGACATTGCAAACTAACTGCAACCAGCAGTGTTCAAAGATCAGGGAAGGAGGTCCGCAAAATATATGGCTGGTTTTCGTGCACGTCAGCAAGTCATTGACCATTTTTTTTTTTAAAATTCATCCCTATTTTGCCCAGTTTTTAAAACATGATTCCCACATTACTTCGTTTATGATTTTTTTTTCATTCATTTAATTTAGATGTATATTTCTATTTTTTCTTCCCTTTTTAATAATTTCATTTATAAATTAATTTAAACAAAACACGGGTACAATACTAAAGTGTACAATAAAGTACAATCAAAACCTTATATTATACTCACGTTGCACTGCAATCTGTTAAAATCTAGATAAAAGTGTAATCTGCCGGTTGTCCTGCAGGTGACCTCATAGATCTGTCTTCTTACGATGCACTTGGGGATGTACGATTACTCCAGAGCACTCGTAGTTCTACGAAGATTTTCAAGTGCTACTTAAGTTACGATGCTTTTGGGAAACAGACCATAATATTAAGATCAGTCGTACGATCGTTTTTACGATCAACTTAGGCTTACGATGCTTTTGGGAAACGCAGCCCTGAACTGGCAGCTCTGTGGAAAATGCAGGCAATGCTGACAGCACTAAATATGGCAGGAATTCAAGCCAGATGATTATTAAAACTTAAATGATAGTATACTGTATTTAGTACTATCATCTAACAAGTTTCAGTAATCATCAGGCTCCCCTCTCTTCCTCTCTTCCTCTCTTCCTCCCCTCTCTTCTCTTCCTCTTCCATCTTTTTTGTTTTTGCGTATATATATAGATATATATATCTGTCTCGCGCTGCTGGTAGGGCTAGCTTGCCTAGTGCAGCTTTCAATACACAGCAGCAGGAGTTGGTTTGGCTTGATGTGCCGAGACAGCTTGTACATGACGCAAACCCTGTCTGGCCTCCCGTGGTAGGAGGCTGTAACCCATTACCTGGAAGACAATAGGGGAGGGAAGAGGACTAACAAGCCAACTCCAAAAACATTCCCCCAAGGGTGGGGGTTGGGCGTGGGACCAGCTACTCCACCCTGTAAAAAGCCTTCAGCTACGGGAACATCGACAAAATAAGAAAATCCTCAAGCCTTGGAACGGAAGCCTCTGCAGCGAACCAAGCTAAAGAAAATATGACGACGTGCATGGAAAACCGCAAGGAGACTGTACGTTTGAAGCGGCTTCTGTCCTCAAAGCGACCCACCACCATAGCGACATGGAATGTGAGGACCATGTATGCTGGTGGAAAGGCAGCAGTGATAGCAGAGAAGATGAGGAGGTACGGGACATCCCTCCTTGGTCTGGGAGAAACCAGGTGGCTCCAGTCAGGGCAGGTCAAGCTGGCGAGTGGAGAGACCATACTCTACTCAGGACATCCTGATGACTCTGCACCACACACAGAGGGAGTAGCGTTCATGCTGTCCAAGGAAGCACAAAGGGCCCTTCTTAGCTGGGAACCCATCGACTCACGGATCATCACTGCCAAATTTCAAACCACACACAAGAAAATAAACCTCCAAGTGGTACAATGCTACGCCCCCACCAATGACACGGATGATGAAATAAAGGACCAATTTTACAACCAACTATACACTATTCTACAGGCCAGGAAAAGGAAGGACGTCATGATCTTGATCTTAAGACATGAATGCAAAGATAGGGGGCAATAACAACGGCTTTGAGACAATAATGGGAAGAGAAAGACTAGGGACCATGAATGAGAATGGAGAGAGGTTCGCAGCAGCTTGTGCAGATAACAACTTGGTCATTGGTGGGTCAGTATTCCAACACAAGAACATCCATAAAGCCACCTGGGTGTCTGCTGACCACACCACAGAAAATCAGATAGACCACATCTGCATAAGTCAGAAGTTTAGACACTCTCTGCTGGATGTCAGAGTCAGAAGAGGTGCAGACGCAGGATCTGACCACCACCTCCTCACAGCAAAGATCCAGCTTAAGTTAAAATGCATGAAGCACAGGGAGGAAAGGGTTAAATTCAACACACAGCAATTTCAGGATATAGGTACATCCGAACTCTACAAAGTGGCACTACACAATCGGTACCAAGCCCTAGAAATAGAAACCCCAAGCAAAGTGGAAGAGATATGGAAAGGACTGAAAACCTTGTGGAAAGACACATGCAAAGAAGTAGTAGGGAGGAGGAAGACAGAAAACAACCCCTGGCTATCCAGAGATACAGATAGCAAAGTGAGTGAGAGGAGGAAGAAAAAAGAAGCAGTAAACAGAAGTAAAACCAGAGCGACCAAGGCGGCAGCACAGAAAGAATATGCAACAGCAAATAAAGAAGTGAAAAGAAGTGTAAGGTGAGACAAGAAAAAATTTATTGAGGATTTAGCACAACAGGCAGCAGAAGCGGCAGGGAAGAACAACCTGAAAGACCTATACCTAACTACAAGAAAGCTCACAGGCAAATTCAGACACGCACAGGCAGTGGCGGCGCCAGAGATTTTCAGTTGCAGGTGCTATGGGGATGCTCAAAACTTAATAGACGGTGCTTTGAATTTTGGGCCGGGGGGGGGGGGGGGGGGGGGGGGGGGGGGTACATGCGCTTCATGCGCACACACGCACATTTACACACAGACGCGCAAGGTCTCTCGCTCGCTCTGTCTTGCGCGCGCTGCATGTTTGGAGCTTAGATTCCGGGAGATTTGAACAAATTTGCGGCCATCAGGGAGCTGCTATCTATATACGCGAGATTTGGGATGTCTGCAAACGTTCACCAGGCGCCGCGTCCATTGGCCAAAGAAGATCGCCGGTTTGGGCCTCATGTTTTTTTAGACTAAATATATATATGTTTAAATATTCTTTAATACACGCACACGCACATTTACACACACACACACACACACACACACGCGCGCGCGCGCGCGCAAGGTCTCTCGCTCTCTCTGTCTTGCGCGCGCCACACGTTTGGAGCTTAGATTCCGGGAGATTTGAACTAATTTGCGGCCATCAGGGAGCCGCTATCTATATACGTGAGATTTGGGATGTCTGCAAACGTTCACTGGGCGCCGCATCCATTGGCCAAAGAAGATCGCCTGTTTGGGCCTCATGTTTTTTTAGACTAAATATATATATTTTTAATTAATCTTTAATACCCTTTTTAACAACATGAAAAAAACTATTCAAACATGACATTAAAATATAAATATAAAAAAATCACAGACATTTCTTGGGGGTGCTGGGCGGGTGCTATGGCTATTATAGGGGGAGCTACAGCACCACCTAGCTCCCCCCTGGCGCCGCCACTGGCACAGGCACACATTAAAAATTCACATGGTGTACTCCTCACAACCAAGGAAGACCAGGTGAAGAGATGGACTGAACACTTCAGAGACCTGCTCAATAGACAGCCTCCCCAACTGACAGCAGATATCCCAATGGCCCCAAACCCATTGGATATTAACTGCAATCCCCCCACCAAGATGGAAATGTGACCGAACACGGAACCCAGGGACACAAGTCGGCAGCACAACTTGTGAGGAAAATGAGAAAGAAGCGTTTTTTTTCCAAAATTTGTGATTTCCGTTTTTTTGCAGAATCTGTTAGTTGAGATCATGAAGAAGCATCTCCATGTTTGAGATAACAGTATTGGTATATTTAAAAGCGTACATTTTGAGGTTGAAATCGGCTTGTTTTCGTAGATTCTAGCACGCAGTAGGGGCGTGGTGTGTTATTGTCTGTGTGTACTTCCATACTGAATATAGCGCTTTTGTCCCCGCCCTCCAAGTGAACCGCATGGCTACTTATTATGCTGTGCTGTGCTCTGCTCGGCTCTATCTGATATCAAAATTCAATGAAGATGGACGCCGCAAAGATTGTGGCAGAAGAGCTGAACCGTGGCAGTTACAGTACACTGAAAACGTTTTCGCCGCACTTTGTGGGCTCGGGAAACTGAAGCCGCGCGCGCGTGCTTGAATACGGCGGGTCGGCTCGCTGACAACGGTAGCTGGCTGTTTCATATGTGACATCCCGATTGCTTTAAATGGGGAACGTTTTGTGAACAGGGAACAGACTTAATGGACTGGCAACAATCTCAATAGAACATGAACTGGCACAGAGAATCGAAATGGAGGATGCAGTTAAGACCTTTGCTGCGATGAAGGCCTGAAACGTAAGTTAAGCTTCATTTGCTCTTTAGTCGTTATTTAAGATGAACCTGCTGATGATATAATGTGCTTGCGGACATTTCATTTGTGTGTGTATACGCACATAAGTGATGTAAAGAGATTTGTAACAGTAATTTGAGGAGTTGAAATGATTATTTGGAAAATCCCTGTCATGACTGCTTAAAGAAAAATGCCAGCAGGCATTTGCCTCCTGCATAAACTTTAATATTGTTGACATTTTGGGCACACGCGCGTTGCGCACTATTTGCGTTATATGTATGTCTTTGGCATATTGGCCTTTGTGTGTTGTTGTTGGTTTTGCGTTATATCATGGCATATTGGTATTTGTGTGTTGTTGCTGGTTTTGCGTTATATCTATTTTCGCCTAGAGCGGCAAAAGTGCATTCACCGTCCTGGAGGTGAGTTTCCGTAAACATTAAAGTTTGTCGTTTTGTGCTCATTCTAAGAACACGTACACGTTATCTCATGTTTAGTCTGTTTAGACCTTCCCAACACCTACCTATTGTTTTTAGCTAGCAGGAAAGAAAAAAAGCTGTAAAGCTTTACAGGGGGTATGGCTTATCTAAATGAGATGTAAATGAGCGCTATTTTCACTCCCAGCGGCAGAGAGAGGTGAGAACTGCAGATCTTTACAGGCTGTTTTCTCCGCTTTTAGTTATTTTGAGTGGCTACCTTCAAATGGCCACAACTTCTCCAAATATTATCAGATTTCCATGTGTTAGGCATCGTTGGAAAGCTTGGAGACTACACTTTCAGAATCTATGAATAACTCAAAATGCCCTAGAACCGACTTGTGTCCCTACTTTCCGTGTCTGGTCACAAATTAGAAAAGCCATTAAGGCCTTGAAAGAAGGGAAAGCAGAGGGACCAGACGGGATTCCAGCAGAAGCTCTTAAGGTCGACTCTGAAACCTCCACCAACATGCTCCACCACCTCATGAAAACCATCTGGGAGGAAGAAAATGTCCCATCTGACTGGAGAGATGGCCACATCGTGAAAATCCCCAAGAAAGGAGACAGTGCAGTGCAAAAACTACAGAGGAATAATGCTCCTTTCAACACCTGGGAAGATGCTCAACCATATCCTGCTCGAGAGGCTCCAGAAGGGGGTCGATGAGAAATTGAGGGAAAACCAGGCTGGCTTCAGGAACAACAGAAACTCCCTCTTGGCTCTCAACGAAGGAGGTCGCATTTTCTCTCCCTCTCCCTCCCCTCACCTCTCCTGCTTTGCTTCTCTTGTCAATGTCTACTGTCTTGTACTTTGAGAGACTCTCGCAGCACTGCTCTCCAAACTAAGAAATTATGGATTTGATCAACTGGTCTCTCAACGCAATTGACACCATCTTCTCGACGAGAAGCTTGGGTTCGGGGGAACCTGACTGCCCTGCCGGGACGTTCGCAGCTTGGCTACACGATGGACGCGTGGGAGAGGTGGTGGGTCGTGTGTCTGGCCGCTCTTTCCGTGGAGGACGTTGAAGATATCTACCTATTCGGTACCATGATAACAGGTTTTCTGCTGATTGGATTAGGCATTGCCCTGGTTTATCGAGGAGTTAAGAAGACGGTGACAGCTGTTCAAAGCCCCACGAGGCTGCCCGTCATGATTGAAGCGGTGGGCAGAGCTGTCGGCACTCAGACTGGGACTATGAACCAGAATATGGATAACATCTTGGAGAAGCTCGCAGCTTTGCAAAGGCAAATGGATCGTTTCAGAGACCAAAATGGACCAGGAGAATAGCCTGTGTAAATTGAATGCGGCTACTCCCCGAAGACCAAACAATCCCAATCTTATCTGTTTCGGCTCCCCTCATCCAGCACTGGCCTTGGCCAAGGCCACTGTTGGAACAACAAATCTCCCGGATGAGCACTGCAGTGAGCCGCTCTTGCGTTCCTTCCCCGACTCCCCAGAAACCTGGGATTGTTGACTTTGCATGGACCTGATCAAGGCTGTCTCCATGGCAACTTGCTGTGTATCGCTATGAAAATCCTGCGGACTGAGGCACCTAGATTAGGGTTGGCTTAGCAACTCTCTCCAGGCCTACACACACATGAACTTACACATATACACATGCATCCCCCCACACCCCATCCCACGCCTTCGCCGCTTCGTACCCACAGCCTGGCAGGCGGGTCTGTGACCAGTGCCGAGAATGGCTGCAGGACCGGATGCTGCTTGCCTGGGCTGGACTAATTCCATCCCCCACTCCCCACACGTGTTGCAATGTCTTGTTCATGTTGTTGTACTGTTTATGTGCTAATGTTGCTGAGGTGTTTTTTCCTGTTCCCAGACTGTACTCCTTACAGGAGCATAGTCTGGGGGTCGCCTTTTTTTTCACCTCACCTGTCCTCATTTCATGCTGTATTTTTCTCAAGTTTAGCACTGATTATAGCAGCCATGGTAGCATCTTGCTACCGAAGCACATTCCTTGTGTGTGAAAGCACTACTTGGCAATAAAGCTGATTCTGATTCTGATTCTGATCCTGTGGAGACCAAATTGCCACCCTCAGGATTATTATTGAACAGTCCATCGAATGGAACTCTCCTGTCTATGTGAACTTCATAGATTTCGAAAAAGCCTTTGACAGTGTGGATAGGGAAAGGCTGTGGAAACTGATGGCTCACTATGGGATCCCAGCAAAGATCATGAACATCATAAGGAGCACCTACCAAGGGACGAGATGTCAAGTCCTACACGAAGGATGTATATCGGAGGCTTTTGAGGTCCTGACTGGTGTGCGGCAAGGGTGCCTGCTCTCACCCTTTCTTTTCCTCCTTTGCATAGACTGGGTGATGAAAGAAACAACCAACAATAGACGAACCGGCATACAGTGGAGCTTGACCGAGCAGCTAGAAGATTTCGATTTCGCTGACGATCTGGCACTACTGGCTCACACACACCAACAGATGCAGGAAAAATCTAAAAAATTGGAGGAAACAGCTGCTTTGCTCGGTCTCAAAATAAACTCATCAAAAACTAAAGTACTGCGTATCAATAGCAAGAACAACACACCCATAATAATGTAAATAGCTTCACATACCTTGGTAGCATCATTTCAAGGGAAGGTGGCACGGAGGACGATGTCCAAGCCAGGATTGGAAAAGCAAGGACCACATTCAACATGCTAAACAATTTTTGGTAGGTAAAAAACTTGTCACTTAAGACCAAACTGCAAATCTTCAACTCAAACGTAAAGACCACTCTACTTTATGGCTCAGAAACCTGGAAAATTACCACCACCATACTCAATAAGCTGCAGACCTTCACCAACAGGTGCCTCAAACGCCTCCTAGGAATATACTGGCCCAACATCATCTCTAATGCCAACCTGTGGGAACTCACCAAACAAGACCCAATAGAAATGCAAATCCGGAGGAGGAAATGGAAGTGGATAGGGCACACACTCAGGAATAAGAAATCAATCA